>AWOL01S0005963.1:133038-174200 GCA_000715115.1 Nicotiana otophora
TGTTGACCTGACTGGGTCCAGATGACTGTGCACCCATCGAGAACTGGGTGAATGATTGGGATGGTCCTGATGACCCTCCCTTGAATGCTGACCTACCACCACCACCACCGAAAGAACCACCAATGTTTCTCGCGGACCAGGCATTATTTCTACTATGATGCTCCATTATATTCTTCAATTTGCGGGTCTATATGGGTTGATAAAATGCCACCATCTTACCATAGTTCATATCGTAATTCAAGGCAGCTGTAGAGGCCTCATTGATAACCAAGGAGCTAAGGCCCTATACAAACCGGCGTACTCTAGCCTCCATAGTGGGCAACATGTGAATAGCATACTTGGACAGGCGCGCAAACTCCATATGGTACTCCCACACATTCATACTACCCTGCTTCAGGCTTTCAAACTCAGCGGCACGAGCTACCTTAGTTTCGGCAGGCAAGAAATGATCCATAAAGGCATCTGTGAACTCACCCCACCTTGCTGGAGGGCTTCCCTCCTCACGGGATTCCTCCCACAACTCAAACCAAGAATAGGCCATCCCTTTCAGGCGGTAAGAGGCCAACTCTACTCCCTCCATCTTTGTAGCATGCATAACCCAGAGAGTTTTGTGCATCTCATTAATGAAGTCCTGGGGGTCCTCCTCGGGATCAGTACCCGTAAACACTGGAGGATCCAACTGGAGAAACATGTTCACCCTGAAACTAGTAGAATCCCCTGGCTGACTGGAAGAAGTAGGTGCAACATTTGGCCTCTGGGCCTGGGAAGCCACTATTTGAGCCAACATCTGTATGGATCCTCTAAGATCAACATCAGAAACACCAGAATTAGAAGTTTGAACTGGAGGTGGAACTGGTATATCAGTTGGAGGGACCGTTGCACCCTCAGTAGGTGTAGGGACAGGTGCGGTCTGATCAGTTGTAGTAGAGTCAGGCAGTGTAGTAGCTGGAGGAATATTCTCACTCCTCGGGTGCTTACCCGCATCATCAATTATAGGATCAACTGTCACTCCTAGGGTGACATTGGCTCTTTGGCCAGTTCTTGCCTTCTTCTTAGATGCCATGTACTGAAAATTAGAGCAACGGAGGAGTTAAAGAAGGAACAATCTTACAACCAGCTTTATCGCACGATCAAGAACATGAAAGAAGGGTATTATTCCTAAATGCCCATGTAGCATCTTAATTATAGATGTGGTCGACAACACACCGATAATAAGGAATCTACTAGACACGGCTCCGAGACATCCTAGGACACTTTAAAACCTTAGGCTCTGATACCAAGTTTGTCACGCCCCAAAACCGAGGAGCGCAACCGGCGCTCAACCGAGTGAACCCGACCAAGCAAGCCTATTAAATTTCCTTCTACCCAAACTCATCCACGAATGGAGATAATACATATATTCATTAATTAGATAAAAGGTGTTCACGTCTACAATACCAATTCATTTCCAATAGTTTCATCATTTTTAAAGTCTCAAATAGAAAGTAATAAAACCACAACATAATATATTTTGACTTTCCCAGCACCAATACACAACCCACACTATGTCTACGGAGCCCCTATAGATAAAGAAGAGTACAATGACAATGCCGGCAATAAGGCCCTGGCTATACCTCAAACAGAATACACAAAGTACAAAAGATTCATGACCCCGGAATGAAGTGGGGCTCACCAAGTCAGCTGGGAAGAAGGTGCACTGCTATCACTGATCAATATCTCCTGCTGTGGAACCACCTGTATCCATTGAAAGATGCAGTGCCCCGGTAAAAAGGACGTTAGTACCGTCGAATAGCACTAGTATGTATAACTAAACACCCTCTCAATAGAATGACAAAAAAAATACAAACAAGATTATCATAATATCAATGAAAGCCTTAATCAACATCAAACCTCAATTTAGGATCAAGACAGTGTTCAAATTAATTTCCATATCTCACATTGGGAGATTTTTAGTATCGATATACCATTGCCCATAATACCAGTACCACTGTATTCTCAGTACGGAGTCCGATCACGACCCGATCGGCTAGGCTATCTCATTAGAGACATCAACCACAATTACTCTCAATATCAATACCACCGTCTTTAACACGGAGTCCGATCACGACCCGATCGGTTAGGCTATCCATTAGGGACATGGCCTTAGCCCTAGTGTCCGATCACGACCCGATCAGCTAGGCTGTCTTATTTGAGACATCAACCTTTTTATATCAATCATCGCATTTCATAATACTTTCACATCTTTTCATTTCATTAGCACTAGTGGCCATAATTATAAGGTCATTCTTGGCACATTGGCCATATTCAGTATTTCATGCTCACCTTATCAATTTCAAATATCATCCTCACCATCAACAACAAACACAATTCAAATTAAAGTGTGTAGTACACATGTGAGCAATTTAGAGTCTAATGCACATAGAGATATTATACAAAATTTGGCATAATAGCCTTCATTTGAACTTGATTTAAAGTCGAAACATTATTAATGCACAGCCCATATTTTAACACATCCTCAATTGGTAACATAACATGAATAGAGCATTTGGGATGCTTGTTGAACATATATCTCTCAACCCAATCTTACTCAGAATAGCCAAATTTCTTAATGAATCACTCGAGACTTACATAATTTACATGAATATCGTGGGATTCAATTCTAAGAGAAGAGTTTAGCCAACATACCTCACTTGAGCTTCCTTACACTCTAAATGTTCCAGAATTCTTAGCAACTTCAATCTCTAGGATGAAGACTTAGTGAGTTTCCCTCCTTAATCTTCCAAAACTTGAGCAAGAATTGAAGAACAATTATTGAAGAACACTTTCTCACTCTAGTGCACTCTCTCTCACTTTAAAGTGTCAGATTATTGCTCAAAAATGGCCCAAAGAGTGTATTTAATGAAATAGGGTCGGGTTTTAAAAACCCAAAAATGGAGCTCTGGAACAGTTCTGCGGTCGCATATGCGACCTCATAATGGATATGTGGATCGCATATCGATCACATAATCGCTGACCAAAATGATCAAAAATATGTCCGTGTATGCGGTCACTATGCGGTCTGCATAACTGTTATGTGGTCGCATAATGCACCGCATAACAGTTATGCGGTCGCATAATCGATCGCATAGCTACTGCCAGATTTGGCCCTCTCCTGCTCACTTTTGCGGCCATTATGCGGCCCGCAGAGTGATTATGCGGTCACATAATGGACCGCATAAATGCACTTTTTTGCCAAATTTTTTTTTTTACTTTCCCGTGCATTGTTCAACCCAAAACGTCCGAGCCGCCTAGTCCGGCACCATGAAACATTATTTTCTTTGCAAATTTTACCGGGCTTTACACTTTAGTACTTCAAAATTTTCCGGGGTGTTACAGCCAGGACCCTGCGTTGCGTGGTTTTTCCTATTTCGTCCGGGACAAGGTTATTTCGGTCCTACATTGTTCCAACTCGTATAAAAGCACGTCTAAACCTAATTTGGAGGATATCTAACATACTTTGAAGGAGAATTGACGTGGAGGAACACACACCACGCTTGGAGGAGGCTTCTAACTAGTTTTTCTTCTCTTCTCTTCCTTTAGTTTCATAGTTTATTTGTTCTAGAGTTGTGGGGTGCTACATGAACGTTGTAGTTTGAAGATTGAATTGTTCTTATTATTTTATCATATTGGTTTATTTATTTAATCTTGCGCTTAATTATTTGATTGCTTGATCACCAATTAAATACTATCTACGAAACTAGGATTGAACTCGGGAGAGGGAATTCTAAATTGCATATAAGATTGAGTAGAGCAAGATCTTGAACTCGAGCATCGGGAACGGATTTTCGGTTAGGATAGGAATAAACCTAATCACCTTGCTTAGTTACTATACAGGAACTATTAATGCGTTCTTGTTAATTCTAATTCCATAGGAATGTAGGTATTAGGTTAGCTTAAATAGACGAGTAGTACTTTGGGAGAAGGCTACGAGTAATATTAACCTTGTCAATTAATAAACTAGATAATTTAATTAGACAATTTAAGTTAAAAACTCAACGTGATTGTTAGCCAACCCATAGATCTAGAATATCGTCTCTCATTGAATCCGTGTCTGAATTTTGCCAACTTGTTTCTTTAATTTCTTAGTTTGCTACTCTAGATTAGATGTAGTTAAATATTCATAATTTAGGAATTTCTTGAATAGATTAATTGTTTGGGTTTAATTTGGTTGATAGTTAATCACAAGTTCCTGTGGATACTATATCTGGACTTACAATCCTATATTACTTGTCGACCACGTATACTTGTATGTGCGTTTGGGAGCAACAAGTTTTTGGCGCCATTGCCGGGGACTTAGAAATTAACTATTCTACTAGATTAAATTTTTACTTTTTGTCTATTCAAGTTTTTATTTTTTATTTTTATCTTAGTTTAATATTTTATTATCTTTGTTGACATGTTAACTTGGAATGAGAATTGGTCGAATATTGATTATTCTTATTATGGTGATCCTTGTCCATATTGTGGAGGACCACACTTGTGGCAAAATTGTGCATCTCAATCTGATGTGTAAAATTTTTGTAATGTGTATGGTTGTCAAGGTGTCCATTGGGATGGTTGTCCTAATTCTTATTATCCCTCCCAGAGCTCTTATTATAATATTTCTAACAATGTTTATGAGTTTGATAGAAGCAAGGAAGTGGAGGATATGGAACGCGTTGCGCGTATTATGGACATGATGAGGCAAGTAGTAGCCGAAAAACATGACATGATGAGGCAAGTAGCCGATAAATAAGTTGTTGGTGCCTTAGCGATCAAAAGACGGCACGCTAGAATGGACGAATTAATGGCCAATTTTCAAGAAGAACCTCAACTCGACGAAGAGAGCGAGTTCCCACAAGAAGATAACTTTGAAGAAGCAGATATCGTGAGCCAATCTTGGCTAGAGGAACAAGCTCAATAGGTAAAATTTCATGGGGTTCTATGTAATGGTTTGTCAAATATGGCAGAACAGCTGATAAACGAAAGCAATAAGCTCAGGCAAGAGATAGACCAATTTGGCTCAGATATCCATGACCTGCAGGATCAATTGAATAAAAAGTTTGAGGCGTCTGATGACCTACAACCTATTTTTGTTGATACTAGCCAGCTTGTGGAGCGGAAAGAGAAATTTCAACTATTCGACCAAAATGTTTTTAATAATGCCCAGGTTGATGAAGTGTGCAAAAGTGAGGATGTCAAAAGTGAAGTGATTCTAGAGTTGGACCGCATTGGACCTCATTCTAATCATTTTTCAACATTGTGTTTGGTTGGTGACATGAGAATTGATCCATTCGAGCATACGGAGGAGTCAATGGATAGGGAACAAAGTGCTTATATTCTGAAATTTATGATGCCAAGGAGACAAAACGACATCCCTCACTTAAAGGCCAAGAAGTGCAAGATGTGATACCTATTGCTTGGTTCCTTTATTTTCACACCACCGCCCCATGAACGTGACAGAAATATTGATGGAAAATTAGGGACGCAATTCATATCCTCAAGGTGGAAGGAAAAGTGATGAAGTAGTGTAAGTCGTGCCACGACTATAAATAAGGTGCTTGTTGGGAGGCAACCCAATTCTATTTTTTTCTTTTTAATTTTTTTAATTGTGTTATCGTTGTAGTGTTTTTTTTGTATGTTTTAGGAGTAGGAGCATGGAATAAAGCCATTAGGCGTGTGAAAAATCGAGCAAGTGGTTGGAACTAAGTGTGAGGTACCCGCACAAAGGACCATACCTGGGAGAAGTCTGAGTATCCCGTGAGCTGCTAATTCTTCGGCCTTTGGCCTATCAAGGAATCTCTTTTACCCTCTTGTTATTTTCAGTGTGCATTGAGGACATTGCACAATTTTAAGTGTGGGGTGAGGAGATTTTCTGTGCTATCTTAGCTTAGTTGTAATATTCTTTCTTAGTTTAGTGGTTTTTATTTAAAAACAAAAATAAATAAATAAATAAAAGATTAAAAAAACAAAAATATAAAAAAAGCAGAAAATTTGGACTTTTTCCGACGATGGATTTTGTGGAAAGCTTTCTTGAGGAATTAAGGTCTAATGAAAAAAAATCTAAAACTATTTTTTTTTCTAGTTAGTTTTAGTTAGGTAACAATCCCCCTTGGTTTTTCTTTTTGCATCGGTTCTTTTCTAAGGGATGTAACTTGAACCGGGTAATTTTTTTTATTTTTAGGATTAGGTTTTTTTAGGACTAGTAAAAGAGGGAGAAAAAAACCCTTTGTGACTTGTTTGATACTAGCATATTTAGGCCTGAGCTTGAGTAGTACTTTCCTCTGAGAACTTGAGTAATGAATAAAATAGCAGACTTTCTGACACCTAAGCTCAGGGGTTGCGACTCTGTATATAACTTATTCTTATTTTGGCGTTCGCTATGATCCTGTCTGTCTTAGAGTAGAATTGATCCATCTTGATTGATACTTGTGCCATGTGTGGTGAGGATTCCTTACATATATTCCATGTTTTACAACTTAGTCTAGAACTTGCCCTGCATGTTATTCAAGCGAATTAAAAGTGTTGCTCTGTTTAGAAGATGATAATAGGCTTTTTTTTGATATGTGATGTGAATTTTAGCCTTTTAAGATATTGTACCACTAGTTAGCCCTTTGAGCATGTAGCCTTTTGTTTGGAAGTCATATTTTTGCCTTGATTCTTTCGTTGAATCTCTAGTGTTTACACCCTACTTCCTTTAGCAATGTGGCTTAAACTATGATATAAATTGATAAATTTGAAGAAGGGATGATAAATGAAAAATGATGACCAACGATAGCTGAAAAGTGATGAAAAGTCCCTCTTGAAAAGAATGTGACATGAAAAAAAGAGAATGAAAAAAAAAATTGCTTTTGAAAAAACAAATGAAACGTTCTTGATATGAGGGAAATACTTGTGAAACAATTGATGAAGAGAGGACTGAAATATAAAGTGAAGAGTAGAAAATAATGGGTGATGAAGTCTAAAAGTTCAAAGTGCTTAGGGAAGTATAAGTCACTATTATATAGTTCTCCTACCCGTCTCTTAGCCAATATTACAACATGTTAAAGTCCTATTTAATTCTATTCGAGCATACGTAATTAGTAGAAATGTACATAATGGGCAAGCTTATGGTTCTTTGTGCATACATGTGAATTTGTTTGTGAGTGCGAGAGTTATTATTTGATGCTAAGTCCTTAAATTATGTTCATTCTTTGCTTTGAGCGTATGGACTATTTATTCTTGTGAGGGAACTTGTTTCATGATAGATAGGAGATGTTATTAGCTTCTTTTGACAGAGTAGGTAAGCAAGCATAAATTTGGTAAGTTAGAGTCCGTCTATGAGGTTAGGAGGTTACAAGTTTGTTGTTTGTTTATGACTTATATGTCTTGCACGATGATGAGGAGTTGTATATCTGATGATTTCAGTTGCTATAGGGCCTAATTGTTAGTATCAACTGAAGTGGTGATGTTTCTAGGCTTGATTTATTGAGAGTGGTTCTAATGCTTACTCGAGGACGAGCAAGAGTTTAAGTGTGAGGTTGTGATATTCGGCCAAAAATACATATATTTACCCATGCCTCATGTTCTAATACTTTTAATCATCTTTTGAGTGTTAATTATATTACTTTATGCTTAATATTATATTTTAACTGTGTAGGAATAAAGCAGTGTGAAGATGAAGAAATTTGGAGCAAAAAATTAAATAAAACGCGGAAGAAAAAGAAAGGAAAATAAACGAATATAAAAAGGAGAAAAATGGGGGGACACCCTTTGGTGTTTGACCCCCAATTTGAATACAAGGACATAGGATACAATTGAAATCAAATAGTGAAAGAAGGCAAAAACTTACCGGGCAGCAAATTCCGTCGCTGCTTCTAGCGCACTCGCGCTAGCCAGGACCCTGCGTTGCGTGATTTTTCCTATTTCGTCCGGAACAAGGTTATTTCAGTCCTACATGGTTCCAACTCGTATAAATGCAAGTCTAAACCTAATTTGGAGGATATCTAACATACTTTGAAGGAGAATTGACGTGGAAGAACACACACCACGCTTGGAGGAGGTTTCTAACTAGTTTTTCTTCTCTTCTCTTCCTTTAATTTCATAGTTTATTTATTCTAAAGTTGTGGGGTGCTACATGAACATTGTAGTTTGAAGCTTGAATTGTTCTTATTATTTTATCATATTGGTTTATTTATTCAATCTTACGCTTAATTATTTGATTGCTTGATCACCAATTAAATATTATCTACGAATCTAGGGTTGAACTCGGGAGAGGAAATTCTAGATTGCATATAAGATTGAGTAGAGCGAGATCTTGAACTCGAGCATCGGGAACGGATTTGCGGTTAGGATAGAAATATACCTAATCGCCTTGCTTGGTTACTATACAGGAATTATTAATGCATTCTTGTTAATTCTAATTCCATAGGAATATAGGCGTTAGGTTATCTTGAATAAACGAGTAGTACTTCGGGAGAAGGCTACGAGTAATATTAACCTTGTCAATCAATAAACTAGCTAAATTAATTAGATAATTTAAGTGAAAAACTCAACGTGATTATTATCCAACCCATAGCTCTAGAATATCGTCTCTTATTGAATTGGTGTCTAAAATTTCGCCAACTTGTTTTTTTAATTTCTTAGTTTGCTACTCTAGATTAGATGTAGTTAAATATTCATAATTTAGGAATCGCTTGAATAGATTAATTGTTTGGATTTAATTTAGTTGATAGTTAATCACAAGTCCCTGTGGGTACGATATCTGGACTTACAATCATATATTACTTATCGACCACGTATACTTGAGTGTGCGTTTGGGAGCAACGCATATTATAGCTATGGCACACAATGATGTCAAAAATTTGCTCAACATTAGTGTGAACAGCAATAACGAGCATATGGGCAATCTACATCTTATATACAGTGGGTCACAACAAGACGATTTAACTGGTGAGACTCATTATGATAGGAATGAATCAACACCAAGCCGGGTGAAAAGAAATATTGGCATACAGGAGTCCAACTCCTGATGATTTGGATGATGAGCCCATGGCCGATATCGTAAAATATTTTAGAGTGCAACAACGAAAAATTATGAACCATCTATCAAGATAGGACTTGATAATGACTGAGCTTCAACAAACGATATCGGCGGCTTCAAATAATTCAAATGGTGGAGTTTGAGCCCTCCTGGCGTGCCTACAAATCAAACGGTTCCAGGAACTAGTAATGTAGCTTCAAAGGGGGAGTTTAGATCGACAACAACCAGGCAGGCGGTGCAAGCAATGGATCTGAAAATGAAAAGGAAACATAGATGATCCTTTCAAGGCTGAGCTCATTAGGTGTATGAGAGAGATAAAGGCTCGAATGGATTAAAATGCTAGGGAATTTCATGCTCTGATGGATCAAATTCTGGGGGCACCTACAGTCCTAAAGGGCCCCGACTTAAAAAAGTATATACAATTGCCGTTCAAACCCAGTACGGCTCCGGAGTTGATCCCAAAGAGTTTTAAGATGCCGAATATTCCAAAATACAATGGAACGTGGGATCCATATGAGCACATTACGACGTACACCACTACTGTAAAAGGAAACGACTTGGCTCCACACAAGATCGAATCAGTTTTGCTAAAGTAATTCGGAGAGATCTGTTGAAAAGGGCTTTAACTTGGTACTCACTTATACCTGAACATTCAATTGTTTATTTTGAAATGCTTGCAGATTCTTTCATTAAAGCTCATGTTGGAACAAGGAAAGTTCAAGCTCGAAAACAGACATTTTTAGAATCGCTCAAGGAGACTCGGAGTTATTTCGAGAGTTCTTGATTAGGTTCTAGAAAGAGAGAATATTGTTACTGGTGGTACCAAATGAATGGGAAGCTGAAGGAAAGCTTGTTGGAATTTCAAGCAACCACATGGGCTGATGTCCATAATTGTTATGAATCAAAAATTAGAATTGAAGATAATCAGTTGAGTTCACTAGTATCATTCAGATATTGTAACCATGATCGGAACCTAGGAAAGTAAAAAAATGACCTCGATACGTACCGAAGGTCATCTAGGAGTTGTTTCCAACCGTATGTGTCAAACAAAAGGTCTGATTCTCGAACAAGGCAAGGACATGGAATTAGAGGTTATTATTCACTGTGAAGACTTGGGCCGGACAGGAGAACTGACCCTAGATGAAGAAGCAGAGGTTTGAAAGATAAAGAACCATCCATATCTTTGGACTTTAGTTATACCAAGTTATCCAATTACAGTTTCAATGCTAGCCTTGTGGAGTTGGTTTCTGCCATGAGAAACATAAAGGAAGAAAGATTCCTGAAGCCAATTCATCCAGACTCTAATAAGAAGGATCCAAGCTTGTGGAGTGAATTTCATGGTACACATGGTCATGGAATTGGGGACTACAGGCACCATCCTAAGGAGGTGTTGATGTTGCTTAAAAATGGACATCTTAGGGAGTTTTTGAGTGATCGGGCTGAGAATTATTATGGTATAGGTCTTGATGTGTCGGAACCGGAGAAACCAGTAGGGTCTCCTCGGCTCAAAATAAACATAATTTTTAGAGGGGTTGAAGTAAATGGTATGATATTTTTGGCTGTAAGAAAGACAAAGATATCAGTCAATCATGGAAAGAGGATCCGCGAACTGCCAGAGGATGATGAAATTACTTTCAATAAGGAAGATGCAGATGGCCTTACATTACCCCACAATGATGCTCTGGTAATATCTTTAAATGTTTTAGATTTAAAAATAAAGCGTGTGTTGGTCGATCCAGGTAGTTCGGCCAATATCATTCAACTAAGAGTCCTAGAGAAACAAAGCTGATCGGTAATATTGTTCTGGCAACAAAACTTTTGGCAGGATTTAACTTAACAAGTGTGACGACTAGAGGAGAGATCGTGTTGCCTATATACGCTGAGGGAGTGATGAATCAATATTATTTGAAGTTGTGGACAGAGATATGGGGTATAATGTGATCCTCAATAGGCCATGAATTCACAATATGAAGGTTGTTCCGTCAACTTATCACCAATTATTAAAATTCCTAACACCGTATGGAGTCAAGAAGATTAGAGGTGATCCGCCCGTTGCTAAGGAAATAAATATAGTTACTTTATCTAACGATAAGACGGTTGGAATAGATAAATAGTAATTATAGACTCCAGTGCCAACTCTCAATTCAATTCTAGTACCTACATCGGGGGAAGAAAATATCAAGAAGGGGACACAAGATATTTATCAGGTACCAAATCTTTCCAGGGACCAGAAGATACAGATGCAACAATGGGATTCGGGTCATGATAAGTGATAAGTGATTCTGGTCGTGACAAGTTGGTATCAGAGCTCTAGGTTCATAGGTTCTACGACTCACAAGCAGGTTTAGTAGAGTCTTGTGGATCTGTACGAAGATGCCTGCACTTGTCTTCGAGAGACTACCGAGCTTTTAGGAAACGTCATTTTCTTTCATTATTTATCGTGCCAATTTGATATTTCGAAGCCTGAACCTTTACTCTTCTATTCTCTCATATATGGTGAGGACACGCGCTACCATATCAGTTGAGCAGACACCCGTACCCCCACTAGCCATGAGAGGCCGGGGCCGAGGTAGAGGCTGGGGATGGGCACCTGCTATAGTTAGAGCGCCTTACAAAGCAACAGTTGTAGAACCTTCAACAAGGATTAGGAGCCTCGGCATGTTGAGAAGCTCATTGCTACGGGGGGCTCTAAGAGACCTTGACACAGTTCATGAGTATGTTAGGGAGTTTGGCCCAGGTAGGGTTGATTCCAGTTGCACCAGTGTAACACCCCGAAAAAAACAAATTCAAAGTACTTAAGTGTAAAGCCGGGTAAATTTGCAAAGAAAATAATATTTCATGGTGCCGGACTAGGCTGACGTGTTTGAGGATTGTAGAAATTCTTCGCGGCTCACAATCTCACCGCGGCTCGGACTTTTTGGGTTGAACAATGCACGGAAAAGTAAAGAAAAACTTTTGGCAAAAAAGTATATTTATGCGGTCCATTATGTGACCGCATAATCACTCTGCGGGCCGCATAATGGCTGCGGAAGTGAGCAAGAGAGGGCCATTCTGGAAGCAGCTATGCGACCGCATAGTGACCGCATACACAGACAGATTTTTGATCATTTTTATCAGCAATTATGCGACCGATATGCAGTCCGCATATCCATTATGCGGTCGCATATACGACCGCAGAACCGTTTCGGAGTTTTTTTTTTGGATTTTAAAATCCGACCCTACTTCGTTAAATACACGCAAAGGGTCATTTTTGAGCAAATATTCTGATATTTTAGAGAGAAGGGAGAGTGTTTTAGAGAGAGAGAAAACCCTAGGCTAATTATTCATCAAGTCTTGCTCAAATCTTGAAAGATTAACAAGGAAAACCCATAAATTCTTCATCTAAGAGATTGTGATTGCTAGAATTTCCGGAACGTTGTAGTAATTTAAGAAAATCTCAATTGAGGTGGTTCTACAGCAGGTGGAATTGATCAGTCATAGCAGTACACTCTTTTCAGCTGATTTGGTGAGCCCCACTTCATTTCGGGGTCATGTATCTTTTGTTTCTCATGTATTTTGTGGTTGAGGTATAGCCGGGGCCTTGTTGCCGGCATTTCCATATTACTCTTCAGTTGTACTTAGAGGCTCCATAGACAGGTTATGGGTGGTATTTAATGTTGGGAATTAGATTAGAACTGTTGGTATTTGACAACATATTTTTTATTAAATCTATAAACTTGTACTATTTTGGAAATATTGAATGATGTTGTTAATGGGAATGAAATGGAAGCGATTAATGAAATCTCTTCAGTATTTGATTAACGGAGTACATCTCCTCTTTATTCACGGATGAATTTGGATAGAATGAAATCTAACATGCTTGCTCAGTCGGGTTCACTCGATTGAGCACCGGTCGCGCTCTTCGGTTTTGGGGCATGACAACTAGATACTTCACGGTTTGGGGGAGGAGCTCAAACTCCGGCCACCCATTCACCAAAGTAGCCGGCTCATGCTTATCATACATCGGGTGTTGCGCCAGTACAACCAGTAGTTATAGTTCAGCCCGAAGTTGGGCCAGTTGCATCGGTTAAGGAGTAGAAGAGGTTAGAGAGGTTCCAGAAGTATCATCCTCCTTATTTCAGTGGCAGGTCTTCTAAGGATGCATACAGTTTCTTAGACTAGTGTCGCCGTATTCTATGCACTATGGGTATAGTAGAGTTAAGGGGGGTTGACCTTACAACTTTCCATCTGACAAGACCGGCATATAGATGGTGACAGACTTATGAGCCTAGTAGGCTAGTTGGCACAACACCACTTACTTGTTCCCAGTTTTCTGATCTATTCTTGAGGGATTTTATTCCACAGATCCGCAGGGCTAAGTTGCGCAGTGAGTTTGAGCAGTTGCGCTGGTGGTGTTTGACTGTGTTCGAGTATGCTATCAGGTTTACAGAGTTATCCCACCATGCACCTGCCTTGGTTCCCACTGCTAGAGAGAGAGTCCGTAGATTTATTGAGGGACTCGCTTATAACCTCAGGTTTGGGATGGCATAAGAGTTAGAGACTGGGACTCCATTCCACCAGGTTGTGGATTGCTAGGAGATTGGAGCGTATTCGCGGGCAGGAGAGGGGAGATAGGGAGGCTAAGAAGCCTCGTGGTTCTAGAGGATTTAGTGGTTCCCACTCTTTAGCTCTGGTCCGTCATTGGCAGAGGCTTTGTCAGTCAGCCAGTTCAGTCCGCACTTCAGGTTACCTATCGTGCTCCAGCTAGCCAAGGACCCCAGGGTACTTATGCCGAATAACCATCATTTAGTGCACCTTCTGTACGGGGTTCCCATAGTGGTTATTCCGGTCATCCGGCGCAGATGCGATACCAGCAGCCACGCCCGTAGAGTTGTTTTGAGTGTGGTGATACTAGGCACCTTATTAAAGATTGTCCCAGACTTCAGAGGAGTGGATCTTAGCAGGGTACTCATGCTATGGTTTTCGCTCCAGTTGCTACTCCACATACACAGCCAGCTAGAGGTAGAGGACATGCGGGTAGAGAAAGTCCGAGAAAGAGAGGTCAGGCCCGTTGTTATGCTTTCCCTTATAGGGCTGTGGCCATTGCATCAGATGATGTCATTACATATATTGTTCCGATTTGTCATAGAGATGCATCAATTTTGTTTTATCCGAGTTCTACTTATTCATATGTGTCATCCTATTTTGCTTCATATTTGGATATGTCTCGTGATTATTTGGATACTCCTGTCTATATGTCTACACCCGTTGGGGATTCTATTATGGTGGACCGTGTCTATCGTTCTTGTTTGATCACTATTAGGGGCTACGAGACCAGGGTTGATCTTCTGTTTCTTCATATGGTGGAATTTGATGTGATTTTGGGCATGGATTGGTTGTCACCATACCACGCTATTCTTGATTATCACACTAAGACCGTGACATTGGCTATGTCAGGATTGTTGAGGTTGGAGTGGAGAGATTCCTTGGGTTATGTTCCTAGTTGAGTGATGTCTTTTCTAAAGGCTCAGCAGATAGTTGAGAAGGGGTGTTTGGCATACTTAGCCTTTGTGAGGGATGTTAGTGTTGATACTCTTATTGTTGAGTCAGTTTCGGTAGTGAGGGAGTTTCTAGATTTGTTTCCAGCAGACCTACTGGGCATGTCACTCGAAAGGGATATTGATTTTGGTATTGACTTGGTGCGTGGCGCTCACCTCATATCTACTCCATCGTACCGCATGGCTCCAACAGAGTTGAAGGAATTAAAGGAACAACTTTTAGGAATTGTTTGATAAGGGTTTCATCAACTTAATGTGTCACCTTGGACTGCAGCGGTACTATTTGTGAAGAAGAAAGATGGTTCAATGAGAATGTGTATTGACTGAAGGCGATTGAACAAGGCTACTATCAAGAACAAATCCATTACCGCGTATTGATGATTTATTTGATCAGTTTCAGGGTGCTAGGGTATTCTCGAAGATTTGACTTGAGATCGGTGTACCATCAACTGAAGATCAGGGCTTCAGATATGTCTAAGACAACTTTCAAGACCCGCTACGGCCATTATGAGTTCTTGGTGATGTCTTTTGAGCTGACTAATGCCCCGGCAACTTTCATGCACTTGATGAACAACGTGTTTCAACCATTTCTCGGATTCATTCATCATTGTGTTTATTAATGATATATTGGTGTATTTTCGCATCCAGGATGAGCATGAGCATCACTTGAGGATCGTGCTCCAGACATTGAGGGAGAAGAAGCTATATGCTAAGTTCTCCAAGTGCGAGTTTTAGTAAGACTCGGTGGCATTCTTGGGTCACGTGGTGTCCAGTGAGGTAATTAAGGTGGATCCAAAGAAGATTGAGGTAGTTCAGAGTTGGCCTAGACCTTCTATTGCTACTGAGATCAGAGTTTTCTAGGTTTGGCCGGGTATTATCGCCACTTTTTAGAGGGTTTCTCGTCCAATTTAGCTCATTTGACCAGATTGACCTAGAAGGATGCCCTATTCGGGTGGTTTGACGAGTGTGAGGAGAGATTTCAGAAGCTCAAGACTATCTTGACCACAACTTCAATTCTGGTTTTGCCTTCAGCATCGGGTTCATATACAGTCTACTGTGATGCTTCACGAGTTGGCATTGGGTATATGGATGCAGGATGGTAGGGTGATTGCTTATGCTTCGCGTTAATTGAAGTCCTATGAGAAGAACTACCCGGTGCATGATTTAGAGTTAGCAGCCACTGTTCACGCGTTTAATATTTGGAGGCACTATTTCTATGGCGTGTCTTATGAGGTGTTCACAGATTGCCAGAGTCTTCAACACTTATTCAAGCAAAATGAATTAAACTTAAAGCAACAGAGGTGGTTAGAGCTTCTAAAGGACTATGATATCACCATTCTTTATCATCCAACACGCTTTGAGTAGGAAGGCGGAGAGCCTGGGAAGTCTTTCTTTTATTCCAGCTAGGGAGAGACCGTTAGCTTTAGATGTTCACGCTTTGGCCAACATGTTCATGAGGTTGGATATTTCGAAGCCTGGCAAGGTTCTTGCTTATTTTGTATCACATTTGTCCTTCTTTGAGTGCATCAAGGCACGCCAGTATGATGATCCTCACTTGCTTGTCCTTAAGGATACAGTGCAACACGCTGATGCCAAGGAGGTGACTATTGGTGATGATGGGGTATTGCGGCTTCAGGGTCGGATTTGTGTGCCTAATGTGGATGGGTTGCGGGAGCCTATTCTTGAGGAGGCCCATAGTTTGGGTATTTCGTTCATCCGGGAGCCGCGAAGATGTACCATAATTTGAAGTAGCACTATTGGTGGCGTATGATAAAGAAGTATATTATTGAGTATGTGGCACGGTGTTTGAACTATCAACATGTGAAGTACGAGCATCAAATACCTAGTGGGTTTCTTCATAGGCAAGATATTCCAAAGTGGAAGTAGGAACGTATCACTATGGATTGTGTGGTTGGGCCTCCATAGACCTCGAGGAGATTTGATGTGGTGTGGGTCATTGTGGATAGACCAAGTCTGCACACTTCATTGCAGTCATGACTACCTACTCTTCAGAGCAACTGGCCCGGATTTATCTTAGAGAGATTGTTCGCCTCCATGGTGTTCCTGTGTCGATTATCTTGTATCGAGGAACTCAGTTTACATCGTGCAGCGTGAGTTGGACACACAAGTCGAGCTAAGTACATCATTCCATCCCTAGACAAACGTGCAGTCCCAGCATACTATTCAAATCTTGAAGGATATGTTATGAGCATGTGTCATTGATTTTGGGGGCAGTGTGACCAATTCTTCCCGTTAGCAGAATTCGCCTGTAACAACAACTATCAGTAGAGTATCCAGATGGATTCATATGAGGCTTGATATGGGAGGCGATATCGCTCTACGGTTGGTTGGTTTGAGCCTGGGGAGGCTAAGTTGTTTGGCATTAACTTGGTTCATGATGCATTGGAGAAGGTGAAATTGATTCAGGAGCGGCTTCATACAGTGCAGTCCAGGCAAAAGAGTTATGCTGATAGGAAGGCTCGTGATGTGGCGTTCATGGTGGGTGAGAGAGTTCTACTCAGAGTTTCTCCCATGAAGGGTGTGATGAGGTTTGGGAAGAAGGGCAAGTTGAGCCCTTGGTATATTGGTCCTTTTGAGGTGCTACAGAGAGTTGTAGATGTTGCCTACAAACTTGCCTTACCACCTAGTTTATCGGGAGTTCACCCAGTGTTTCATGTTTTCATGATCCGGAAGTATAATGGGGAGTTGTCACATGTATTAGACTTTAGCACGGTGCAGTTGGACAAAGATTTGACTTATGATGTGGAGTAGGTGGCCATTTTGGACCGGCAGGTTCAGAAGTTGAGGTCGAAGAATATAGCATCGGTGAAAGTTCATTGGAGAGGTCAGCCGTTCGAAGAGGCTACTTGGGAGACCGAGCAGAAAATACGGAGCAGATATCCTCACTTTTTTAAGACCCCAGATATAATTCTAGACTTATTGAGGACGAACGTTTGTTTAAGAGGGAGAGAATGTAACGACCCGGCCGTTCATTTTGAGTATTTTAGCCCAATTTTCCTTATTTTATACGTTATATGTGTGTTCTTGTCGTTATGTGACTTCAGAGGCAGTTGATTTGGTTTAGGGAAGTTTTGGATTGAATTGCGACACCTAGTTCCAAGATACCGAGGTTTGACTTTTGTGTATTTGATATCGAAGCGAAGTTTTGATAGTTCCTTTTGATCCTTATGTGACAAGGCCCCATCAACATTCTATGTGATAAGGCAATTGATGCGACTAGACATGACATGACAAGTCACTCGATGTGACATGGCATCCCTTTTATCCAACGTGTAAATATAATAGGTATAGACCATTGTTTTGTGTTCTTTCTATAAACCAAATATTTTACACTGATGCATACATATGTAGATAATAAAAACAGTACGGTACTCGACATATAATTTCGCACATGGTTTTAAAGACAGTGGTTTTATTTGGACCACATGTTTATCTTGACATTGCCTTTTATTTTTACTTTAAAAAAATAAAAGCCACACATATTTTATACATTTGGTACATAAATTACACACTATACATATTAGGAAGGGGGGGCATTTTTTTTTTAAAGGGGCTTGAAACCCTAAATTATCTCCTTAATGTCTCTAAAGTCACTGCTGCCATCCGCCAAATCGCCACCAGATTTCATCACCGGCCGGCAACTATTAACCATCATCGACCTCTTCACCTCCTCTTCTCCTCATATCTTTCTTTTATTTTTTCTTTCTTGCCTTTCCCATATGAACCGGATCTGCTACAGGCCGAGATCTGGCCGAAAATTCGAACTTCGACGACCTATGTTGCCTATTCTGTTGTTTGTTACCGTTGCTCCGGCGTACATGGTTGTGGAGGCCACGTGACTGGAACCTCGTCGAATCTGGCCGGATCTCGCTTTTCCGGCGAACCCAGTATTTTCTGGTGACACTGCTCTAGCGTTGTCGCCATCGAAGTGGCGTCGTCCGGACTTAGCCGGATTTTGTTTATATTTTCCGGTGGTTTGCCTCTGATCATTTTGGTACTATCACCTCTATGGGAACTCTGTTGTTTCTTCTAGAAACCATCTCTTGGCCAATGATTTGATGTTGTCTGTTTTTTCGGCAACTACTGTGAAATTACAGATTCGATGACGCTTCTATTGTGTTATATTTTTTTGTCCTCTTGGTCTTTTACAGGTTGCCTTTACTTCGACACTGATTCGGCAATTTATGGATGTGGCCATGACCTTCCTGGTAGTACTTTCTGTGATTATGGGATTTTGCTATCTCTGTTTTGCCTGTTGTGTTTCGTTTGCCTTTTGGCTCTTGGTTGAACGGCCAGTGAAGTTTGCTTGATATTTTGGTTGTTTATTTGATGTCTTTGGTTGTCATTTCTATCACATCCTCGGTATGCTATCTTGACTTTAACCTTTGAATCTGATTCTTTACAAGTTAGGCATTGGAAGGCTAAACATTGATATTGTGTCAGGATGCCTTTACTGTGTGAAACGAGTTCGAGCAGATACATACACGTTAGGCCGATGAAAATAATCTCCGCATAATAATGCCACGATGCCCTGATTGACCCTCCAAACCTGGCCCAAAAATAACGAGGTGAGGACGATAAATATCGAAAAAGTAGAAGACGAGAACGGGATGATCCAATAACCTTTGGACGGTGACACGGCTAGCTACCTTAGTTGCAACCAAGGCGGTTCCGTTCTCATGTCTAGAAGGAATCAAAATACAATCTTTAACATCCTATAATATTTTAAAATTATTTTTCAAAAATAATTTTCAAAAGCGAATTCCCAAAAATATTTTCAAATAAAAGTTATTTTAAAATATGTTAATTTTTTTACTTTGCATTATTTCACTAATAAGTTTACTTCTCTTATCTTGTAGAGGTACCATCACACGGAGTTGTTTCCGAAAGATGACACTCAAGAAAATCAAAGACAAAACCCCTTCATCAAATCTCCGTTTCCGAAAGATGACACTCAAGAAAATCAAAGACAAAACCCCTTCATCAAATCTTCGTTTCCGAAAGATAACACTCTAAGAAAATCAAGACACTCAAGAAAATCAAAGACAAAACCCCTTCATCAAATCTCCGTTTCCGAAAGATGACACTCAAGAAAATCAAAGACAAAACCCCTTCATCAAATCTCCGTTTCCGAAAGATGACACTCAAGAAAATCAAAGACAAAACCCCTTCAGAAAATCAAAGACAAAACCCCTTCATCAAATCTCTGTTTCCGAAAGATGACACTCAAGAAAATCAAAGACAAAACCCCTTCATCAAATCCCCGTTTCGTACCACCCATTTTTGATTGTACTCGAAGCATAAGTATAGTAAATATTAGTTAAATATCGCATCTATTCATTCATTAACTCATGCATTTAGTTTATATTCACTTGTATGTGTTAGATTAGCTACACTTAGAATATCACGTTAAGTTAATCATTGATCTAGTTGTTTAATTATTTGTAGAGTAGCAAATAACGCAAATAGCTTGCCACTTGCAAATACATAAAATCGGCTCTAACATAATTCAGTTGAAAATTTTAGTTTTTCTTATAATCATATTCGCACATTATTTTTACTTGCACCAATTGCTTTCGTGAATAATCATTCATCAAATAATATATAATAAACTAATTATTTTGGATTAATTCTTTCAAATCTTAGAATATTTTGTTGCATATACGTTTTTGTGATATAATCATTTATTCCTCCATGTTAATATTTTCACTTCTTTATTTCTTTTAGTCAAATTATGTAGGTGTAAATAATTATTCTCTTTGCATTCCACCCACAGTTCTGTCATACTTTAGTCGTCCATTTAAACTTTTATCTTCAATTATAAGTCAATCCTCTTAAGCTTATTTTCATTCAAATCTTTGTTTAAACATTTTGAGTTAATAGCATTCTTTGAGTATAATTCTTTTCGTACTATTTAGTTCACACACTAAAAAGTATGATTCTTCAATATGTTGCAACTTTTCTCCATACTTTATATTGTTGTACATTTTTTGTCAAATATCCAACTATTCTTTATCTAGAACCCACTCACATTTTGCTTATCCTTTCAGAATATGACTCGTTTTACACTTTACATATATTTTATGAGTCGATATACTTTAATCATTTCATTTCAAAAATCCAAAAACACTTGCATGCGTTATTCGGGCATAATTCATTCTCTTTACTATTCATTTGAGTATATGTTAACCATTCTCTTATTCTTTGCGATAGTTATGTGTATTTATTGATTATCTTTAACCCCCCATGTAATTGATCGAGTCCATTGGAATCGCATGTCGTGGATCCTGAGGTATGCCTAATCTCTTTCCCTCTAGATAATTTGAACCCTTACCTAGAATCTCAATAGTTTCACAAACCATAATTAAAATGTACATTACATAGTGTAGTATAGGTGTTTAGTAAGGAACATGCTTACATCTTATGGGAATTTCTAAATTAAGTTGAATCTTTCATTAGGACCTAGACTGAGTTTAGAAAAAACTGTTGCTAATTTTGAAGATTAATGACCAAATGTCACTGCTGTGTTAAATTGTTTTGCTTGTGGTAACCAGAAATTGGCAACATTTAACATCATCTTCAAAATGATGATGAAAATGATTTTTGGTGATATATGTAACAGTGAGTTGCAAATGGGTTTATTAATAATGGTAAAATAGAGAGGAAAGAATTGTGTTCAAGGTAATTTCCTAATGGAGGTGCTATAATTACCCAGGAACAAAACCAATTGGCGAATGTTGCTACACTTCCAGCTAGAACTTTGACCTCTTGTGTATATTTCTCCAGATTTATGTATAAATATGTGTGTAGGTATAGAGAAAGGGGAAGACAAAGTGCTACGTGACAAATCTGAAGATTCTCCATCGTTTTCAGCGATTTCACTGATGGAAATTCCGTCCATGGTTATAATAGTGAAAAGGAAAAGAGAAGAGAGAGAGATAGATTAGAGAAGCAATAGGGGTGGACTTTGGGTCGGGCAATGTTTTTTTTGAAGTGAACCGGGTTAAAAGAAATGAGATGGGTCGATTTAATATATGCCCAGATGTAAAAAGGGCACCGATTGGTTCCACGTGTCCCCTCCGTCAAAGAAGGGGTATATGTGTTCGAATAGTAAGACGGCAGGGAGTTTTATGGTCCAATAGTATAACGGGGGACAACTTTAAATAATTTATCATAGTTGAGGAACAGATCAGATCCTTTTCCGTATTCATAAAGGAGTGAAGTGATTGTTCAAACCATAGGAGCCACATACACCGGAGAGAAAAAGAGTGGCTCACGAAGGATCTAAATATTAGGCCGCTATACATTGTATTTGATACCACATAGGTAAGCTTTATGACGGTGCATGCATAAGCATAAGTGAGCAGATGTTATCCATTTGAATCAAAAGATTCTATAAGAAATTCTTCAGGTATAGTCCCTTGTTGAGAATTTAGGGAAGCAAGTGGGAAGTATTAATCATAGAATTATAACTCAATTCAAGGACATAATTATAGACCTCAATTCCTCAAGAGGTCGTAAACAAGAGAATTTGTGATAGAGTGGCTTCATGAATAATGCGTCTCATTTAGAAAGTAAGTACATGTAATATTTTATGATTCAGCGACTTGTTAAGACTGTGTTTAAGAAGGCTCTTCAATATGGATGTACATATACAACAAGGAAAAAATATGCGTGTTCATAATGATGTACTAAGGAGTGACTTACTTGATGACTTTAGATTGACATGGCAGTGCCTTAATTGATGCCCCTCGACTCCACATCCGTAACATACATTGGTACCATAGTGACATACCCCTGAATGACATCTCCTGCACTTCACACAACGAGGATGAGGTCCGCTAAACTGACTCGCCCTACCGACCTGATATTTATCCTTTTTGCATACATCATAAGCATTCCTCCTATCCTTCATCCAGGACCCCGTGATGGGATTAACAATTTCTGCAATAGCTCGTTGCATGGACTTTTGGAATTGCTCAAATCTACCACTCCGAACACGCTTCTGAGCATACTCACAACATGACGCAAAATGTTCCCGCCCGCATATTAGGCAAACCGGGATATGTGTATCTAACATAAGGGCATTTGTTCTTTTTGTGCCCCCCATTTCCACAACCATAACATATTTCAAGAGTCATCCAACATGAACCTGAGTGGCGCTTCTTACATATCAAACATTCTGGCTTATTGGTGCCAAAAATCCTCGTTCATTTCTTAGGTATTCTCACCACATAATCCAGTGGCGCGGCAATATTAATAGGAATAAGGATACTTCCCCTAGCAACTGGTTCTTTCATTCCCTCCTTGCTGCCTCGAACCCATGTGTTACTCATATGGAAAATGAGACATGACGAGAAATTTAGCTTCCTATCTTGAGCTCCATTGCACGATCTGGAATATCAAAGAAGTGTGAAATTCTTAAATGTCCAAGTAGCCTCCTCATTATAGATGTTGTCGACAACACACCGATAAGAAGGCCTCTACTAGACATAACTCCGAGACATCCTAGGACACTTTAAAACCTTAGGCTCTGATACCAAGTTTGTCACGCCCCAAACTAGGAGAGCGCGACCGGCGCTCAGCCGAGTGAACTCGGCCGAGTAAGCCTGTTTGATTTCGTTCTACCCAAACTCATCCATGAATAAAGAAGAGATGCACTCCATTAATCAAACACTGAAAAGATTTCATTAACAACTCCCATTCCATTTCCAATAGTAGCTTTATTCATAAATTCAAAAATATTACAAGTTTATAGATATAATAAAATATATGTTTGCCAAATACCAACATTTCTAGTTCAGTTCCCCATATCAAACACCACCCCTTAGGATTAACAAGTTCTCTAATACTCCCATTTCTATTCTTTATGTTACATGCTTCAAGTCGTATATTCTTTGATTCAAGTTATATATTCTTTGCTTCAAGTCGTATATGCTTTGTCGCATGCTTCAAGTAGTCTATTTTTTGGCATGCGTTTCAAGTAGTATATTCTTTGTTACGTGTTTCAATATGTATATTCTTTGTCATGCCTATGTTGTATATGCTTTTACATATGCCTATGTTGTATATTCTTTTACACATGCATATATTGTATATTCTTTGTCACGTGCTTGTGGTACTGCCTTATTAAATTGTCATCACTTTTCTATCGAGTCTTTGTCGTACACAATCACACACAAGTCACATAAGGGTTGTCTTTTCACCCATCCAAACCTTCTTTCAAAACTCTTTAGTTCTAGAGATTGCCATACGATGTTAACTATGTATCATCTCACAGTTGTCCGTAACTCATGTTCGAATCTAGATAAATGTACTCTTAGAATCCCTAGGTCACTGTACATACGATCTTGCAGCTTGCTTTAGCTGTATTAATTGTGACATATCCTTTGCTTGTTACATATTCTCTGTCTGATGTACATTCTTTATTTGTTATGTATCCTTCATCTGCTACATATATCTTTTACTTGTTATCCACAACTAGGCTCTCTTGTCTTACTACTTTGGTTGACTAGTACTGAACCTTGGATCTTTCAAATACGCATATCCATTCTGGTCTTCATAACCATCCATCATAATCATACCATCATTTGGACTCTACTATTCTATTCAAGACACGTCAATCTAGCTTGGTACATCTTTCACTTATTTGACGTGTTCTTCTCAATCAGACTTCATACATTATCACTGGCTTTCGTTATTTCAGATAGATCCATGCACTATGCTACCATCAATCTCCTTTTCGAAAGTTACCAGTCTGCCCCCACCCACCCAAGAACTCTCACTCACAGTCACAATGCTTCTCAGAGAACGATCACTCATTTTATGATAACCATACAGATTTCACATAATTCCAGTAGTTGGCCCGAGCTACGTTTTGACTCGATTCTTGCCCTAGCAAGATACGTTGGCAACCCTACATAAGGGTTTGGGTCTCCCCGCTATTTCAAAATAATTTTCTCAGTACTAAAAACTATGGCAGTTCTTTTGGAGCAATGCGATGATGCTCTCAACCCAGAAACCTCCGAGAGCGTCAATCCAAATTTCACCCAAAATCCAAGCATCAAAATACCATGCCAACCTTACTCTGACCCTCACTCGACTTAAATTCCAAAATACGAGATGCAAGTCTTTTTTCCTCACACATCTAGCTATGGAGCTATGGTGTTCACCCCCACTTTCAAAATTTAAATATTCAATACAAGCCAACTCATTTTCTGCTACAAGGGCAAGTTTTTAGCCAGACTTCGAGGAGTGTCATGCTCGCATGACCCGGACAAACAAAGAAGAACGAGCAAAGCTTCGAGTCAGCAAGAATCGATTCCCCTCCTCCGAACTAAAGAGTTTTCTTTGAATGCAGGAGGGACAATATCATCTTTAAAAGCATTATGGAATGCCGACATCGCATTCCTGATCACAAAAGATACACTGGTTGCACGACCTAACTCTACACCCTCTTAATTTTGTAACTTCACCTGAGAGGGACCCTAATATTTTCTCCTCTGAGTTTTGCAGGAATATCATCCTGGGCACTTCGCGGGAGTTAACATCTGGTGTCAGACTTTGTGGAGCATCGGTCAGATAAGCAGGGGAGTAGTGGTTTTGCAATCAACTCTATCATTTCTAATGACTTCACTGCTCTCACCACTTTTCTATATTGTAATAGGAATTTCGTTCCCGGTTATCAATCGTGGACGATCATCAAATGGTTCCTATGGACAGCTGAAATGTGCATCATCCTGGGACTGCATAGGAAATAAAATCTGACATCGGACTTTGCGGAACATCAAACGGGCAATCAGGGGAGTATTAGTTATACAATCACTCCATCACTTTTCATGACTTCCCTACTTTCATACATTTCTATATTTCAATAGGATAATCGCCCCGGCTAACAGTCGAGGACGGTCACCAAAATGGTTCGGGCTGACAACTGGAAGATCGCAACAAGACATCCCCATAGTCTATTGGGAGACAACTACAACAACTATTTTACAAACAACTGGGAGCAACGAAGTAACTGTTCGAAAGAACAATTGGGATACATCTCAGAGTATACCACATCCAACCATGGGCACAACGAGGCATCGCTCCAGTTTTCTCTATACCCTTGCATTCGTACATATCTTTGATGCAATTAATATTGTTAGTTGCAATTCTTTGAAAATAGGAGAGTAAAAGGAGTGTTGTGAACCATACGTCCTATACTCTCTAATATTCACGAACTACGCGGACCTTATTCTTGACCTTGTGTCAAGATACATAGGCAACCTGTCATGGGTCCGATTTTCCTCGTCCTTAGTTGGACGAATCGGTCAAGTCTTGCCACTTGGGCCATAGTTGACCGAAGATCTTTGCAAAAAGATCATTTCTAAAAGACAAAAATTAAACATGCATATGTCCTCCTCTGTTGCTTCTCTAGAAGTCTCCCCATGAGATTATCAAAATCAAAATCAAAAAATATTTTCCTCTTCCCTTGAGGAAATCCAAAACATCTTCCCTTCATTTATAATCTTCACGAACTACGCGTACCCGATTCTTGACCTTGTGTCAAGATACGTAGGTAACCTATCATGGGTTTGGTGTTTCTCGTCCTTAGCTGGACGAATATGTCAAGTCTGGCCACTTGGGTCACAGTTGACCGAAGATCTTTACGAAAAGATCATTTCCAAAAAGCCATAAAAAATTAAAATATTTACATATCTTCCTTTGTTGCTTCTCTAGAAGTCTTTCCCGGAGACATCAAAATCAAAATTCAAAAATATTTTTCTCTTGATAAATCTTCCTTGAGGAAATTCAAAAAAAATCCAAAATATCCTCTGTTTATCTCTAACCTTCACGAACTACGTGTACCTGATTCATGACCTTGTGTCAAGATACATAAACAATCTGTCATGGGTCCGATTTTTCCCGTCCTTAGTTGGACTAATTGGTCAAGTCTAGCCGTTTGGGTGATAGTTGACCGAAGATCTTCACAAAAAGATCACTTCCAAAAATAAAAAAAATAAAAAAATAGCATATATATGGGCACGAGGAGGTATTTGTCGTGCGAGTACGAGGTTTATTCCGTGCGAGTGTGATTATATTGTGGCACAATGTCTTTGTCGTGCAAGTGAGTGATGTTGGCACGCGGTCTTTGCCGTGCGAGTGAGATTGATAATGTGGGTGTGAGGTGCCTTATGTGTGCATTTCTATTTAATGACTTGTTGTTGAAGCCGAGCTGTTTTGTTGTTTTTAACTGTTATCTTGTTTTTAACTGTTATCACTTGTTCTGATGATATTATTATTGTTATTTTTGTTATATTTTCTGTTGCCAGTCTTTTGATTTATTGTACAAGTTATTGCGACTAGTGAGTATTACATGACTTGAACCATATCACTACTTTACCGATGTTAGTCTTGATACTTATTGGGTACTGACCATGGTGTACTAATACTACATTTCTACATATTTTTATGCAGATCCATGTGTTGGAGGTAGCGGATCTAGAAAGTGAGATCTTCATTGATCATGAGGATTCGAGGTAGCTGCATTGTCTGTCACAATCCTTTGAAGTTCTTTCCTTATTATTTATATTGTTATTTTTATATCCGAATAATATTGTATATTTGAGATATTACCGTGTGAGTGTGATTGATATTGTGGCACGAGGCCTTTACCGTGCTGTGACCGATAATGTGGGTGCAAGGTGCCTTATGTATGCATTTTTATTTAATAGCTTGCTGTTGAAGTTGGGTTGTTTTCTTGTTTTTAACTGTTATAATTTGTTCCGATGAGATTATTGTTGTTTCTGTTATATTTTCTGTTGCTGAACTTTTGATTTATTGCACATGTTATTGTGACTAGTGAGTATCACATGACTTTAACCTCGTCACTACTTTATCGAGGTTAGTTTTGATACTTACTGGGTACCGACCATGGTGTATTCATAATACACTTTTATATATTTTTGTGTAGATCCAAATGTTGGAGGTAGCGGATCTAGGAAGTGAGAGCTTCATTGATCGTGAGGATTCAAGGTAGCTGCATTGTCTGTCACATTCCTTTGAAGTCCTTTCCTTTTTATTTATATTGATATTTTTATATCCGAATTGTATTGTATATTTGAGATATTCCCACGTATTCAGTTAGAGCTCATAATTCTATATTACCTAGTTCTGGGGAGTTATGTTCAGTATTGCCTTTTAGGCTTGTATTACCTTTATTTTCGCATTTATGTTAAACTCTGCGTTATTATATCATGATTTACTGATTTAATGTTGATAAGTGATCAGGTTACCTAGCTTTTAAGACTAGGTGTGTAACGACCTGGCCGGTCGTTTCGAGAGTTGTAGTCCAGTTTTCCCAAATTTCTGCTTCTTTTTGGGTTCTTTAGCTATATTGTCATATACTGGGTTAGTTGGTTCGGGTCCGGAGTTATGGCTGTCCAACGGGACGGGACAAAATTAACGGAACAGGGCGGGACAAGACAAAATTAACGGGATGGGATAACATTTAGCCGGGACGGTGGCGAGACGGGACGGGACGAAACATGACGGGACAAACGAGACGAAATGGTAGGCCCATCCCGTCCCGCTAACAAACAGGATGGGATGGGATGGGACGGAAGGGGACGGGACATGACGTGTTCGCGAGACAGGCGGGACGAGACGGGACAAGCATGACAGGACGGGACGGGATGAGACGGGATGAAATGGGACTGGATAAACGGGACGAAATCGCCATCCCGTCCCATCCCGTGTTCCGTTTAACATGGGCCCATCCCGTTTAAAATTAAGTGGGACGGGACGGGATGCGGGACGGTACGGGTCGTCCCGTCCCGTTGGATAACCTTATCCGGAGTAGTTTCGGAGTGCTTAAGTTGGAAAAGTCAATCGGATGTTGACTTATGTGTAAACGATCTCGGATTTGAATTTTGATGGTTCTGTTAGCTCCGTTAGGTGATTGTGGACTTAAGAGCGCGCCCGGAATGTGATTTGGAGGTCCGTAGGAAAATTAGACTTGAATTGACGAAAGTTGGAAATATGGCAATTTTGGTCGGCAGTGGAAATTTTGATATTGGGGTCAGAATGGATTTCCGAAAGTTGGAGTAGGTTCGTGGTGTCATTTTTCACGTGTAAAATGTGAGGTCATTCGGACATGGTTTGATAGGTTTCGGCGTCAGTTGCAGAATTTGGAAGTTTAGAAGTTTCTAGGCTTGAATCCGAGGGTAATTTGGTGTTTTGATGTCATTTTGGGTGATTCGAAGGTTCGACTAAGTTCGTAGGGGGTCATATGACTTGTTAGTATGTTTGGTTGAGATCCCGAGGGTCTCGGGGTGATTTCGGGTGGTCAACGGAAGAATTGGAGTTGATAAAATGCAACTGAAGTTGCTGCTGCTGGTATTTCTGCACCTGCGGAAGGGGAACTGCAGGTGCGAGGCCGCAGGAGCGAAGGAAGAGCCGCATATGCGGCTAAGGGAGACCTGGGCTTAGACCGCAGGTGCGATGGAAATCCCGCATCTGCTGTGGTCGCAGAAGCGATTTGTGAGGCGCAGATACGCAGATGGATCGCAGGTCCGGCTTGGGTCCCACAGATGCGGTCAAGTGATCGCAGGAGCGGAGTCAGGCTTTTAATAAATATCCGTAGAAGCGGAGCCCGATTCACAGATGCGGTTCCGCGGATGCGGTTTTAACTGGGCAGAAAACCCAGCTCGAGGTTTTGTCTTCCATTTTTAATTTTGGACTTGGGGAGCTCGGGAGAGGCGGTTTTTCGAAGGTTTTCAAGGAGGACGTCGGGGTAAGTGATTCTAACCCGTATTGTTCTAATTTTCGTGAATCTATGGCTTTGTTCATCATTTAATTAGGGATTGGAATTGGAAATTTGGGGATTTAGGGCTTGGTAATTGGAGAGTGAACCTTGGTGTTTTGGAGGGGCAATTGAGGTCGGATTTTGGTAAATTTGGTATGACTAGACTCATGAGTGAATGGGCTATCGGATTTTATAATTTTTGTTGGATTCCAAGATGTGGGCCCAGGGGCCAGGTTTGAGCCGATTTCGGATTTTGGCTATAATTTGGTATTTTTCTTGTGGAATTGATTCTTTTAGCCTATATTGATCGTATTGTATTACTTGTTGCCAGATTCGGAATGTTCGGAGGCCGAATTGAGAGGCAAGGGCATTCTGAGGGTTCGAGACCCCAAATTATATGCTATGTGGTTGATATTGAGGTGACGCACATGCCAAGTAACAGGCGTGGGGGCGTGCACCATGAGAATTGTGACCTGGATGATTCCATGGCACCGTTTAGTGACTCTATCCTGTTGAACTACAGATCGTGCTAGATATCATGTTTAGGCTTTGTGCCGGTATTGGTTGGACCCTTAGCGGCCGTTTCTTGCTGTCGTCTTACTAGTTTCATTTACTATTCCATACTCAGTCATGATCATGCATTTTTATATCATATCTCGATCTCAGTTATTTATTGATTCATCATATCATTGTTCCGGGTTGTTTTCATGTCATTGTGAGCCCGTGGTGAGACTGAAGATGTTGATGACTGAGTGATGCCGAGTGCCTGGTTATGAGTGACAGTTATGGGATCGGGCTACACGCCGCAGTGGTTATATTGATGATTATGATAGCGCCTGGGTTGTAGGAGCTCCTTCGGAGTCTGTAACACACCCCCAGTGAGCGCGGATGATATTATTGAGGGATGGATTTCCTAGATATGGATTTGTCTGAAGTACTTGATACCTGGAGATGGATTTCTCCACAGGGTTGGATTGCCCTTTTCCCTTAGTACTGGGTGACTTTCAGTCAGTGTTGTATATATTCCGGGATGGATTTCCCTGGGCCGGATGACCATACAGTCGGTGCATTAGCATGTAGAGGATACCGAGTTGTATACTATGCACTATTCAGATCTGCATTTACTTTACTGCCTTGCACTGTATATTTGACTTGAAAGAATGCCTACGATTTTGCGTATTTATTTCTGTTATATCTGTTGAGGTTGAATCGTCACTACCTTTCAGTCCAAAGTTTGAACTTATTACTTACTGAGTTGGTGTACTCACGTTACTCCCTACACCTTGTGTGCAGATCCAGGCGTTTCTAGTCACGGCAGCGGCTTAGGTGATTTTTCTGCATTTGGAGTTAGGGATTATTGAGGTAGCTACACGACGTTCGTGGACCTTGATTCTTCTCTTCCTTAGTTCATTTGTACTTTTGAGTTTATTTCTATAGACATTTTTGTGGACTATGTTCTGGTTATTAGACTGTAAGGCCCCGTTAAAATTTTCTAAGGATTTAAGATTTAAATATGCGCCAGTGCTATTTGGGCATAACGTATTCGAGTATTAAAGGAGACCTATGGGATATAACCATATCATTTTGAAATAAAAATATATGTTTAAGGCGTGTTGGAACATATTAAAGAGTTTTGTGAATGGGAAGGATTTGTATGTAACAAGTTGAATACACTAAATGGAAAGAATGTTATTATGTAAACATGGTTTCATACTTATATGAAGGTTTTGGAAGTCAATTCGGGTCTATATCATAGCAAGGTATCAATTGAGGGTGAGTGGAGAAGCAAGAAATGGAAAAGAAAAGAACTGGGAGCGTGCTAGGGTTCGTGCAACGCGCGGATTGTGGCACGCCATCCCTCTCAGCAAGTTTGAAAAACCAGTGAAGTATAGAAGATTGCGCTTGCGCGGGCACGCTACCCCCACCTGAAGCCTTTTAAGTACTCACCTTGGGGGTTCATTTCCCCCATTTCACTTGGACTGATTTGGGAGCTCTTCTCCATTCTCTCAAGATCCCCAACTCCTCTCTTCTTCAAGGTAAGCAATCCCCATTATCTTGGTGTTACATTCCATCATTTCTACACTAGTATTGATGAGATCTACAAATAAAATACCTAGATTTTCAAGAAAATTTTTCAAGAACGCAAAGGAGGGTTTTGCAAGATTATGGGAAGTCATAAGTTCCCAATTTAAATACATAACCATTGTAGAGATTGAAAGGTGATTATTTGATGCAATTTTGTTGGTTGGGTGTGGATGGATGGTCATGTATGTGATGTTGGAAATTATGAATTGTTTAAGAATGATGGTGGAATAAATTATTGGTAAATGGTAGTAGTTGGATGAACTAATTCTATGGTTAAGAGGTGTAGAGATTCATGCCTACTAGGTATTGGATAAAGTATTTAAATGGCCTAAATTATAGAATTTGTTACTAATATGGGTTCCATTGGATGTTGTTATTGTAGATTGAAGTTGCTTAGTGTAGTGGATCATTGTAATATCACTAAGGGGCTAATTTGGGGTATGTTGGCTAAACTCTTCTTTAAGAATTAGAATTCCCATTTTTCTTGTAAGTTCCAAGATGTTGATTACAAATCAAGTATTCCGATAAATTTTGTGATGAAGATATATGTTCAATTCGTGTTTCAAATGCTCTTATCATATTGCATTATAAATTGAGGATGTGTCCCAAACTATGGATTGTGTATCCAAATGTTATAATTTCAAGGCATGATTTATGTGAAAGTTATTATGCCAAGTTGTGTAGAGATTGTGATTGTGATACACCTCCACCCATATATATTGGGGTGAGGCGGCATGACCGCTTTGTGTGGGGATTATGATATTGTGGGACTGCACCTCCACCCACATATATTGGGGTGAGGCGGTATGATCGCTTTGTGTATAGTTTTGGTATTGTTGTGGCACCACCACCCACATATATATATTGGGGTGAGGCGGCACAACCGATGAGTGTTGGTATTGGTATTGATGATGCATTTCTACCCGCATTAATTGGGGTGAGGCAGCACAACCGCTTTGTGTTGGTATTGGTATCGTTGATGCATTTCCACCCGCATATATTGGGGTGAGGCGACATAGCCGTTTTATGTAGGTTCTTGGTACTGTGATTATACATCCACCCGCATGCATTGGGGTGAGGCGGCGGGGCCGCTTGAGTAGAGTTGTGGTATTGTACTTACACCTCCACCTGCATACATCGGGTGAGGCGGCATGGCCGCTTTGTGTGAAGATGGTTATAGAGGATCTCATCTTAAATCCTATAAATGATATTGATAGCTCTTAATAAGCTTGCTCTGGTTTAAACGATTAGCTATATCATGCTATTGTCGCCCTGATTCATCATATTCATATTGTATTTCTAAATTCTTAAATTGGTGTTTGGTTTTCATACTAGTACGATTCGACGGTACTAACGTTCCTTTTGTCGGGGGCGCTGTATTTTTAAATAGATGCAGGTGGTTCCACAACAAGAGGTATTGATCAGTGATAGTAGCACACCTTCTTCCTAGCTAATTTGGTGAGCCCCACTTCATTCCATGGCCATGTATCTTTTGTTCTTTGTGTATTCTGTTTGAGGTATAGCCGGCGCCTTGTTGCCGGCATTATCATTGTACTCTTCCTTATCTACAGAGGCTCCGTAGACATATTGTGGGTTGTATATTGGTGATGGGAAAGTTAAATTCGTTATGTTGTATTTGAATTACTATTTCCACTTAAGATTGAAAAAACAATGTGTGGGAAATTGAGACTTTGAAATGCAGTAACTATTGGTAATGAATTGGTATTGTAGAAATGATCACATTTTTATCTAATTAATGAAAATATATATTATCTCCATTCGTGGATGGGTTTGGGTAGAAGAAAATCCAACAGGCTTGCTCGGTCGGGTTCACTCGGTTGAGCGCCGGTCGCGCTCCTCGGTTTTGGGGCGTGACATAGACGCTCATGTACTCAGTGACGCCCCGATTATTGGGACAATTGTATTGTATTTCGGGTACCTTCTGTGTTCAAATGGGCTTTTATTAATGTTAAACCCTTTCGCTGCTAATTTCAAAAAATGTGTTTGCTGTAATGGAGAAAAATGTTGGATTTAGGCTTGCCTAGTTTCACGATAGGCGCCATCCCGACAGGTCATATTTTTGGGTCGTGACAAGGTGCCATCACGACCCCCATGGTGGGATTCGGTTCATGACACGTAGAAATAAAAAGTACGAGTTAGCCACATAAATTGGCAGTTCGGTTATTTGACAAATATAATTTTCTTACTTGTCCAAATTTACATTTGTAAATAGAAGGAATATATAAAAATCCTTTTGTTTCTATTCATCTCTTATCTCTTGTCCAAAACGTATGGTGTTTCCTTTATTTGGTATTATGAAAATATCAAATATAAGTGTCTAGATGAACAGGAGACGTTTTCTTCAAGGGCAATGCCCCTCTATTATGATATCTTTCCAGTCAAAGTAAGAATTGGAAGGTAGAATATCCGATAATAAAGTCAATCGGATGCGAACTTTCCCGGACTTTATCAATAGAAAAACATGGATTAAGAGATATCTTTTGTTAACTTAAAACCCGAGAAGCTAAGGTAACTCAAAAGTATAAGAGAAAAATACATTTCATTTTAAAGTTTTGGTCTCAAAAGAGAGCCAAGAATAGATACAAGAGTTGTTAAAAAAACAATTTACAAGATAAATTAATCTGCTTTATCAGCAGATGTTGGGGGTTAGGAGGCTTCTAAGGTTAGAGCATTCCCCGGGCCACATTTTTCGGAGCCGAAGGTTCATCATGTGTCTCTTCATCCTCGTGTTGTACATCTTCGTCTTCTCCTTCAAGTTCAGAAGATTCAGAGCAAGTTTTTAAAGAACTTGAAGCAGTAGATCGGGCAAGTATATTCTCAAAGGGGGTTGTTTCTAAAGCACGAGCCTTGGTAATGCAGTCATCTATATTTTCAATGCCGATTTTGGCATCCTCGAGAGTCTTCTTCGCATGGTAAATAGCATAAGTCTTCTCAAGCACGAAGGAGTTTTGTTGAGCTTGGAATCTTGCTTGGAGTTCTTGGATTTTCTACTGCAGCTGCTCGTTGTCAACCTTTAAAATCATGTAGGTCTCTTTCACGACCCGGAATCCCAACCTCGGGGTTGTGATGGCGCCTAACGTTCACTTGCTAGGCAAGCCAACATTAGTACACAATTAATCATTTTAAAAGCAATTTAATAAGGAATAAAGTTGTAGAGTTTTAAAAGCAGATATAATAACTCCAACGCTGACTAATCAAACCCTGAAATCTGGTGTCACAAGTACATAAGCGTTCTAATAGTGCTACAAAAAGGTCTGAATGAAAGTACAATTGTTTGAAACAAAAAAAAAATAGTAGAGCTAGATAGGGAAGGGAACTTCAGGGCTGCGGATGCCGTGCAGCTATACCTCAAGTCTCCATGATCAACTAATCCGAGCAAGCCTCCACTAACTGCTGTTGGAACCAACACCAGTATCTGCATAAGAAGTGCAGAGGTGTAACATGAGTACAACCGACTCTATGTACTCTGTAAGTGCCGAGCCTAACCTCGACAAGGTAGTGACGAGGCTATAACAAGGCACTCACTAAAAACCTGTACGAGTATAATAAAATAACAACAAAACAGAGAAAACAAGTATAACATGGAAACTGGAACATAATTTAACTAATAGAGGGCCCTAGAATAAAATCAAGGCTCAATTTTCTCAATACAATCAGGATATGAAAAACAACAACTCAAAAAAGTTAAATATGTCTTTTCCGTTGCGGCGCGCAACCCGATCCATAAATATATAAATAAATAATGTATTCTCTATTGTGGCGCTCAACCTGATCCAAAATATAAATATATAAACATCGTTGCGGCGTGCAACCTGATCCCACACAATAATATCAATAATCGTTGCGGCGTGCAACCTGATTCCACACAATAATATCAATATCCGTTGCGACGTGCAACCTGATCTCATACAATAATACCAATAACTGTTGCGGCGTGCAACCCTATCCTATAAAATAATAATATAAATAAACATCTACAACCAACTACGGCGTAATCCAAATGAAATGCAATAAAAGAACTACACAATTAAAGTCACAAAGCGGGTAAAAGTAGCTATCTAATAGCACACAAGGTCAAATAGCAAGTAATGAGAGTTAATAAATTAATACACGGATACATAAAAACAATTAGCAATTAAGGCATGTAACGGTTAAGGCATGAATTTAACAAGTAAAAACAATTAACAATTAGAGCTTGTAACATTTAATAACATGGAGTAAGCAAAAGCATGAAATAATTGAAAATGAAAAATAAATATCCCAACCCGCATGCTTAACCCGTGACTACGTATATACACTCGTCAACTTGCATATACGTCGTCCCCACATATAAATCAAGTAGCAAATAAATCAATCAAGTCCGAATTCCCTCAAGTCAAGGTTAGCCACAACACTTACCTTACTCCACAACCAAATTAATGCTCAACCACAATTTTTCCTTTAGAATTAGCCTCCAAACCAATCAAATCTAGTGAAATAGAGATCAAATAATTCAAAATAAACTTTAAAAACTACCCACGAGTGAAAAGGATTCGATCTTTAATTAAAATTGGAAAAGTAAAAAAAAATCAACATCGGGCCCGCTTGGTCAAAATTCGAGATTCGAACAAAAACCCGACTACCCATTCACCAGCCCGGTTATGTAATGTTTTTCGAAATCCGACCTCAATTTGAGGTCTAAATCTTAATTTTGCAAAATCTCCAATTTCTACCCAAATCCCTAATTTCTTCCATGAAAATCCTAGATTTGATGTTAAAAACTCATGAAAAGTAATGGGGAATGGAAAGAAAGTGGAATACAGTTGCTTATCAATGAATTTGGAAAGGAAAAGTTTTTCAAAAATCGCCTATAGAGTGTTTAGAGTTGAAAAATGGTGTAAAATGAGTTAAGTCCCATTTTCCCCCCTTTTTACCCAGCTGCAGACATCGCAATTGCGATGTTCAGAAAAGTGAAACACTAGCCGCAAATGCGAACAATGCCTCAGATCACCAAATGTCGCAAATGTGACAAAAGACTAGCAATTGCGAGGATTCCCTCATCGCAATTGCGAGCTAAGCTTCGCATTTGTGAACCTGCCAACCTTAAGTTCCTCATCGCAAATCCAAATGTCCACCCACTGTCCACAAATGCGAAGAATCAATTCCCAGCCCATGCTTGCAAATACGATCGCTTGACGGCAAATGCGAGGCTCGTAAATGCGAGCCAGACTTCGCAAATGCGAGATTTGCAACTGAACACCAGAAGCTGGATTGCGCCAGCAATCCCAAACTATCCAAAACTCATGTGTTACACATCTGAAACTCACCCGAGCCCCTCAGGCTCCAAACCAAACAACATAGAAGTGTAATAACATCACATAAACTTATTCGCTACCTCAAATCATCACAATAACATCAAATAACAAGAATTGATCATCAAAACTCAAGATTTCAACTTGAAAACTCTTTTTTCACAATATTTTACAAAATGCACTGAAACTCGCTTGGGTCACCCTGGACCCCAACCAAACGTGCTAAAAAGTCCAAAATCATCATAAGAACCTACAGAAATCGTCAAAATATCGATCCGAGGTCATTTACCAAGAATTTTGACCATGGTCAATCCAAGTTGTTTTAAACTAAAAAAAACACATTTTCTTCAAATATTTACGTAAACTCATTCCGAAAAATGACACAGACCACGTACGCAAATCAAGAAACATCAAATGAAGCTAATAGAAGTCTCAAAACACTAAAATAAGGGCTAGTACTCAAAACGACCTATCAGATCGTCATATTCTCCACCTCTAAAAGAAACGTTCGTCCTCGAACGGACATAGAAAAGTACCTGGACTGGTAAAAAGGTTGGGGTATATACTCCGCATATTGGACCCGGACTCCACATAGCTACCTCTATTGTTTGAACTCTCCATTGCACTTTCACAGAAGAAAAACTCTTAGATCTCAACTTTTGAACCTGCCGGGCTAGAATAGCCACCAGCTCCTCTTCATAGGCCAAATTCTCATCAAGCTGAACCGTGTTGAAGTCCAAAACATGCGAGAAGCCCTCATAGTACTACCGAAGCATGGAAATATGGAATAATGGATGTACCCCTGCTAGGATAGGAGGTAATTCAAGCCTATAAGAAACTCCCCAACTCTCTCCAAGATCTCAAACAGGCCAATAAACCTCGTGCTCAACTTGCCCTTCTTCCCAAACTACATCACGCCCTTCATAGGCGATACTCGGAGGAGAACCTTCTCACCCACCATGTAAGCTACATCCTGAACCTTCTGGCCCGCATAACTCTTCTACCTGGACTGAGTCATATGAAGTCGCTCCTGAATGACCTTAACCTTCTCCATAGCATCACGGACCAAATCAGTGCCCAACAACCTAGCCTCATCGGTCTCAAACCAGCCATTCAATGAATGATATTGACTCCCATATAGGCCTCATACGGTGCCATCTGAATACTCGACTGGTAACTGTTTTTGTAGGCAAACTCCGCTAGAGGTAAAAACTAATCCCATGAACGCCGAAATCCATAACAAAACCATGTAAAATGTCCTCCAAGATTTGAATGGTGCTCTCGGACTATTCATCCATCTGAGGATGAAACGATGTGCTCAGCTCAACCCCCGTTCCCAACTTATGATGCACGGCTCACCAAAAATGCGTTGTGAGTTGCGTGCCTTGGTCAGAAATGATGGAAATATGTGCGTCGTGCAGGCGGTATTATCCTGGATGTAAATCTATGACAACCGCTATGAAGAATAGGAAGTCGCCATCGGAATGAAGTGTGCGGACTTAAAAAATCGATCCACAATAACCCAGATTGCGTCATATTTCCTCAAGGTCCGTGGTAAGCCTACCACAAAATTCATAATGATACGCTCCCACTCACTCCGATATCTCCAATCTATGAGTCAATCCACCCCGTTTCTGCTGCTCATACTTCACTTGTTGACAATTCAAACACCGAGATGTATAAGCAACGATGTCTTTCTTCTTTCTTCGCCACCAATAGTACTATTTCAAGTCATGGTACATCTTCATGACACTTAGGTGAATGTAATAGCACGAACTGTGAGCCTCCTCAAGGATCAACTCTCTCAACCTATTTGGAATACAAATACGGCCCTGAAGTTGCATCAAACCATCATCACCAATCAGAAACTCCTAAGCACCACCCCGCTGCACTCTATCCTTCAACACCAACAAGTGAGAATCATCAAATTGGCGAGCCTTGATACGCTCGAACAATGAAGACTGTGTCACAACATAAGCAAGAACTCGTCTAGGATCCGAAACATCCAATCTCACAAACCGATTGGCTAAAGCCTGAACATCCATGGCTAGTGGCCTCTCTGCTACCGGTAAATATGCCAAACAACCCATGTTCTCCGCCTTCCTACTCAATATATCGGCCACTACATTGGTCTTTCATGGATGATATAATATGGTGATATCATAGTCTTTCAACAACTCTAACCATCTCCGCTGCCACAAATTATGGTCTTTTTGCTTGAACATGTGCTAGAGACTCTGATTGTTGGTATAGACCTCACAATGAACGCCGTAGAGATAGTGCCTCCAAATCTTCAATGCGTGAACAATAGCTGCCAACTCCAAATCATGCACAGGGTAATTCTTATCATGAACCTTCAACTGCCGAGATGCATAGGCAATCATCCAACCATCCTGCATCAATACTTCGCCAAGCCCAATACGCAATGCATCACAATACATGGTGTAGGATTCCTAACCTGTAAGCAACACCAACATTGGGGATGTAGTCAATGCAGTCTTGAGCTTATAAAAGGGGCAGGCACCCAAGGCGCCTGTTGCCACCCCTAGACTTCAAGAGACCCTAGCATAATTTTTTAACATGTTCGGTACTCTAGCTCAGGCGGGGTTGATTCCACTTGAACCAGCCATATCTCAGCCTGGGGGAGGAGCTCAGACTCCCACGGCCCGAACTCCAGAGCAGCGGGTCTATGTTGATCATGTCCTAGAGGTTATGCTAGTGCAACCTGTCGTTTCGGTTCCGCCCGAGGTTAGGGCAGTGGAATCTAAGGAGGATCAACTTAGACTTGAGAGGTTCAAGAAGTATCATCCTTTTACTTATAGCGTCCTAGCAACATGGTATGCATATGGTTTTCTAGAGAAGTGCCACTGTATTCTCCGCACCATGGGTATTGTGGAGATGAGCGGAGTTCCCTTTACTACATTCCAGCTGTCAGGAGCAGCGTACTAGTGGTGGCGGGCTTACGAGGAGGGTAACCCAGCCGATGAAGCACTCTCATCGTACCATCTGAGAAGAGCACCCTACTTGGTCAACTTGGTCAATGGGCTGAGATAGATGAAACCCCCCCATGAAACGACGATAATAACCTGCCAAACCCAAGAAGCTCCGAATCTCTATAGCTGAAGTAGGTCTAGGCCAGTTCTGAACTGCCTAAATCTTTTTAGGATCCACCTTAATTCCCTCGGGAGATACAACATGGCCCAAAAAGGAAATCGAGTCCAACCATAACTCACACTTTGAAAATTTGACATATAACTAATGATCCCTCAGAGTCTAAAGTACGATCCGAAGATGTTGCTCATGCTCCAATCGACTGTGGGAGTAGAGCAAAATATTCATCAATGAACGATCACGAAAGAATTCAGATAGGGCTTGAACACTCAGTTCATCAAATCCATAAAGGCTGCTGGAGCATTAGTCAAGCCAAATGACACCACTAGAAACTTATAATGACCATACAGAGTTAGAAAAGCTGTCTTAGGGATATCTGAGGTGCTAATCTTCAACTGATGGTAGCCAGATCTCAATTCAATCTTGGAAAATAACTTGGCACCCTGAAGCTGATCAAATAAGTCATCCATCCTCAACAAAGGATACTTGTTCTTGATAGTGACGTTGTTCAACTGCCAATAATCTATACAAATCCTCATCATCCCATCTTTCTTCTTCACAAATAACACTGGTGCACCCCAAGGCGAGACCCTTGGTCTAATGAATCACTTATCAAGCAAATCCTGCAACTGCTCCTTCAATTCTTTCAACTCAACTGGGGCCATATGATATGGTGTGGTAGAAATAGGCTGATTTTTCGGAACTAGATCAATGCAGAAGTTGATATCTCTGTCGGGTGGCATCCCCGGCGAATCTGTAAGAAATACCTCTGGAAACTCATGCACAATTGGTACTAAATCCATGGAAGGAACCTCAGCATTAGGATCACGAATATAGGCCAAATATGCTAGACACCACTTCTCGACCATACACCGAGCCTTCACATAAGAAATGACCATGATAGTGGAATGGCGAGAAGTCCCTTTGCACTCCAATCAAGGCAACCCCGACATGGCTAGCATCACAGTCTTAGTTTGACAGTCCAAAATAGCGTGATAAGGTGATAACCATGCCTAAGATCACGTTAAAATCCACCATATGAAGAAGTAGAAGGTCTACCCCAGTCTCATAGCTCCCGATAGAAGCCACACACGAGTAGTGATGGCAAAATGGATAAAAGAAAATAGTTATCCATGCATATTATCTATTAAAATATGGGCTGTACAATGAACTATTTAAAATGGGTCAAATATGGATAAGAACCATATTATCCACTTAGAAAATGGATAACCAATGGATAACTAATGGGTTTAACATTTAGATTT
>AWOL01S0005964.1:0-56535 GCA_000715115.1 Nicotiana otophora
ATTTAAAATGGGTCAAATATGGATAAGAACCATATTATCCACTTAGAAAATGGATAACCAATGGATAACTAATGGGTTTAACATTTAGATTTGTAAAGCCTCAAATTGGGGGTTCCTCAAGTTTGGGAGACTAGAAATTCTCCCAAAAGTAATCATATTCAAGAAGCCATGGATAATATGGTCATCCATATTATTCACCGGTGAATCCATTTTTTATCCGTATTAAATAAGAGTCGGGTCGAATAATTTATTTATTTTTGTATTACCCGTTTTTGACCCATCCCATATCATTCGCCCATTTGACACCCCTACACACAAGCGTTAAACATGATCTACCTCAATAGAATCTCCCACAAGCGTAGACACATAAATATGAGCACTCAAAGAATCACGAGGCATAACCAGATATGAAGCAAAATAGGATGACACGTATGAATAAGTAGAGCACAGTTCAAATAAAAATGAAGCATCTCTATGGTAAACCGGAACAATACCAGTGATGACCCCGTCTGATGACTCTGCCTCAAGTCTAGTTGGGAATGCATAAACACGAGGCTGAGCCTCACCACTCTGACCTCCTCCTCTTAGACGATCTCTAACTGGCTGGTCTCCACCTCTAATGGTCTGACCACCCCCTCTAGCTATTTGAGCCTCACCTCCAGCTAGCAGAGCAGGCAGTGGAGCAACCGGTGCCAGGACCATGGCATGAGAACCCTGTTGAGGTACACTACTCTGAAGTCTGGGACAGTACGTCCTAATATGACCTATACCTCCACACTTAAAGCACTCTCTCGTCTATTGTAGCTGTTGAATCTGAGACTGGCCCTGACGGCCTAGATAATCACTGTGATAGCTCTGAATCAGTGGTGAACTACTGGGAGCTGAAAATGCATTGTTGGCTAGCTGCTCAGGACGAGACCCATGAGAACTACGAATGCCCAAAGCACTGTGGGATTCCTGGATACTGGTTGAACTGGTCTGATAGGATGTCCTCTACCAAAATAACCATGTTTTCTAGATGAGGCACCGTGAAACCACCGAAACATGAGGCCGCTTCTCAGATACTGCCTCCGTACCCTGACCATGAATCATTTCGATCCGTCTAGAAATCTCTACCACCAGACTGAAAGAAATATCATCCCCGGTTTCCCTGGGCCATCTGTATCCTGATACCAAAAGTAAGGCCATCCATGAATCTCCTCACCCTCTCCCTCTCAGTAGGGAGAAAGACAACTGCATGGCGAGATAAATCTATAAATCGAGTCTCGTACTGGGTAACAATCATGCTACCCTACTGGAGGCGCTCAAACTACATGCGATACTCCTTTCTCAAAGTAAAAGGAATGAACTTCTCCAAAAATAGCTATGAAAACTGATCCCAAGTGAGTGGAGGTGCACATGCTGGTCTGGCTCGATCATAATCCTGCCACCATCTCTTGGCGGAGCTGTGCATCTGAAATACCGCGATGTCAACCCTTTGGACTCCACTATACCCATGTTGCGCAACACCTCATGACAACAGTCAATGAAATCCTGTGGGTAAAGGTATGCCACCAAAGTGAATAGGAAATAACTTTGTGAACTTGTCCAATCTCTTTAACCACTCATAAGACATCGTGGCCCTCTCTATGGGCTAAGTAGCAATAGAAGGCTCAACTACTCCAACTGCTGGAACTGCCAGAGTCTGATAAATGGGAGCCATCTGCTCCGGAGTGTAAGTAGCGGGAATCTGGGCTCTTCCAGAGCCTGAGAGACAGCCGGTGCCATAGGAAATACTCCGTCCTGGGCCACACTCTCCATAAGGTCCACTAAACGGACGAGTCATCCTGAAGTATGGTAGTAGCAATGAATCCCTCCGGGACCTAAGCTGGTCTGACTAGCGGTATGAACCGGGATTCCTCCTCATGCTCGATCTGAGGCTCTACAACGGGTGTTTCTGCACGTGCTCTAGGTTGAGCTCTGCCTCTGCCTCAACCTCTACCTCGGCCCTGGCACCTACCCCTAGTAATGGCTGCAACATGGGTCTCCGTCTCCTGCCCAGATGTGGATGTTGTGCATGTCCTCACCATCTGCCAGAGAACAAGAATAGAATGATCCAAGCTTTAGTGATAGAATAAAGTTGCACGCTAGAAAAAGAAAGAAGTGAAATTTTTCCTAAAGCTCTATAACCTCTAGAAGATAAGAACAGATGTCTCCATACCGATCCTCGAAACTATACTAAGCTTACTCATGACTCTGAGACCTAGACAACCTAGTGCTTTGATACCAACTTGTCACGACCCAAAATCCTAGCCTCGGAACCGTGATGGCGCCTAACATCCACTTAAGGGAAGCCAACATTAGTACACAATCAATCATTTTAAAACCAATTTAAAAGCAATTTAATAAGGAATAAAGCTTTAGAGTTTTAAAAGCAGATATAATAACTCCAACGTTGACTAATCAAACCCAGAATCTGGTGTTACAAGTATATGAGTATTCCAACAGTGCTATAACCAAAGTCTGAATGAAAGTACAACTGTCTGAAATAAAAATAAAAAGTAGAACTAGATAGGGAAGGGGACTTCAGGGCTTCTGATCAGTTAATCCGAGCAAGCCTCCACTAACTACTGCTAAGACCAACAACAGTATCTGCACAAGAAGTGTAGAAGTGTAGCATGAGTACAACCGACTCCATGTACTCTGTAAGTGTCGAGTTTAACCTTGACAAGGTAGTGACGAGTTTATAACAAGGAACTCACTAAAACCATGTACAAGTATAATGAAATAACACCAAAACAGAGAAAAGAAGTATAACATAGAAACTGGAACAAAATTTACCTAACAGAGGGCCCCAGAATAACATCAAGGCTCAATTTTCTCAATATAATTCGGATACGAAAAATAATAGCTCACAATAGTTAAATATATCTTTTTCGTTGTAGTGCGCAACCCCATCCACAAATATATAAATAAATAATGTCTTCTCTATTGCGGTGCGCAACCCGATCCAAAATATAAATATACAAATACTGTTGCGGCGTGCAACCCGATCCCACACAATAATACCAATAACCGTTGCGGTGTGCAACCCAATCCCATACAATAATACCAATAACTGTTGCAGCATGCAATCTAATCCCACATAATAATAATATAAATAAACATCTACAACCAACAGCATCGTAATCCAAATGAAACGCAATAAAAGAACTGCATAATTAAAGTCACAAAGAAGGTAAAAGTAGATATCTAATAGCACACAAGGTCAAATACAGTTAATAAATTAAGACACGGATACATGGATACAATTATCAATTAAGGCAAGTAACGGTAAAGGCATGAATTTAACAAGTAAAAGAAATTAACAATTAGAGATTTTAACATTTAATAACATGGATTAAACGAAAGCATGAAATAATTGAAAACAAAAAATAAATATCCCAACCCGCATGCTTAACCCGTGACTGCGCATATACACTCATCACCTCGCATATATGCCATCCTCACACATATATTAAGTAGCAAATAAATTAATCAAGTCATAATTCCCTCAAGTCAAAGTTAGCCACAACACTTACCTCACTCCGCAATCAAATAAATGCTCAACCACGACTTTTCCTTTAGAATTAGCCTCCAAACTAATCAAATCTAGCTAAATAGAGTTCAAATCTAAAGAGCAGTATGCACATCTGATGTCTTTATTCCAGCAAACTCAACTGTCATCTTCTGCTCAAAGTGCCTCCTCTCAGGGAAATCAAGTGTATGTTAATTTTACAGGTTGGCACAATAACCCTATCTGTAGACTTTATGGTTACATTGTGTGTCATGCTACTCATGAAGATTTTAGTTCTTGGATTTTGGATTTCGGAGCTACCAATCACATGACACCACATAAACATCTATTACATAATATACAACCCTTACTTTTTCCTTCACTAGTAACCTTACCTAATCGGTATAAAGTCAAAGTGACTTCTTTTGGTTCCCTCAATTTGTTTCCTGATATTACTCTCACTAATGTGCTGATAGTACCATCATTCCATTACAATTTGATTTCTGTGTATCAACTTCTTGTACAACTCACATGTTCTGCTCTCTTTACTTCTATTTCCTGCCATTTACAGGGCCCTTCTCTGAAGAGGCCTCGGAAAAATGGTAAAGTTGAGCATGGACTCTACATTCTGAGGATATCATCTACTGCTACTATTCCCGCTGATGTCTCTTGTAATATTGCTCCAAATAATGTTTCTGTTTTTTCTTCTAATTCTCCTTCTTTTGCATCTGATGTTACACATAGTGCTCCTTGTTCTTCTTCTATTTTTCTCCTGGCATTTCTCACATTAGTTGTACTTCTCCATCTATTAATAAAAATGATGTTCTTTGGCAACAAAGGACGGGTTATTTACCTTTTGTCAAAATGCTTTCTATTGCACATTTACCTTGTAATAGAAACATTCTCCCCTGTTGTCAAGTTCACCACCATTAAATGCCTCCTTGCTCTTGCTGCTAAAAAATCCTGGCTTGTTTATCAACTTGATATTAACAATGCCTTTCTCCATGGGGATTTGTCTGAGGAGGTCTACATGAAGATTCCCCCTGGGCTCACAGTTTCTTCTAATTTTTCTACTTCTGGTTTTCATATAGTGTGCAACCTTAAAAAGTCTTTGTATGGCCTAAAACAGGCCTCCAGATAATGGTTTGCCAAATTATCTGCTGCACTTCTGTCAAGAGGTTACACATCCAGTCAAAATGATTATTCCCTCTTTACCAAGTCCACTTCTACTTCTACTGTTATCATAGCTGTGTATGTGGATGATATTCTGTAGGCTGGTGATGATGCTTCTGAAATAGATTCTCTTAAATCTTTCCTGGATCTCCAATTCAAAATCAAAGACTTGGGTGATGTCCACTATTTTTCTAGGCTTAGAAATCTCTAGATTGCCTCAGGGATTTCTTGTGAGTCAACATAAATTTACAAAGGATTTGTTGGCTGAGTTTCACTGTTCTTCTGCTTCTCCAGTTGTGGCACCTTTGGAGGTGCATCTCAAACTCACTCCTGACTCTGGTGAACTATTGCCCGATCCTACTCACTATAGAAGATTGATTGGAAAACTGAATTTCCTGCAACACACACGACCTGATATATCATTTTCTGTACAACATCTCAGTCAATTCTTAAATGCTCCTAGAACTGGTCATTTACATGCTGCTTTACATGTCTTGAGGTACTTGGTTAAGGACCTTGATAAGGGCATTTTGCTGAACAATAATCTGGATCTTTCCTTGCTTGCTTACTCTGATTCTGATTGGACTGCATGCCCCTCTTCAAGGAGGTCTGTCATTGGGTTCTTCATTACTTTGGGTGGTAGTCCTATTTCTTGGAAGTCCAAGAAGCAACCCACTATTTTCTTATCTTCTGCTGAAGCTGAATATAGAGCTTTGAGGAAAACTGTGGCTGAGATTGCCTGGCTAGTCAGACTGTTGAGTGACTTAGGTGTTTCTATCACTGATCCTGTTCTTGTCCACTGTGACAACCAGGCTGCTATCAGCATTGCTCGTAATCCTGTCTCTCATGAACGTACTAAACACATTGAGCCAGATTGCCACTTTGTCAGGGAGCAACTTGCAGGTGGCCTTATCTCTCTTCAGTACATTCCCACTGCCTCTCAGCTGGGTGACATCCTGACCAAAACTCTTTCCGGTGCTCAACATTTGAAGCTCTTATGCAAGTTGGGTGTTCACTCACCCCCCAGCTTGGGGGGGGGNTCTGTACAACATCTCAGTCAATTCTTAAATGCTCCTAGAACTGGTCATTTACATGCTGCTTTACATGTCTTGAGGTACTTGGTTAAGGACCTTGATAAGGGCATTTTGCTGAACAATAATCTGGATCTTTCCTTGCTTGCTTACTCTGATTCTGATTGGACTGCATGCCCCTCTTCAAGGAGGTCTGTCATTGGGTTCTTCATTACTTTGGGTGGTAGTCCTATTTCTTGGAAGTCCAAGAAGCAACCCACTATTTTCTTATCTTCTGCTGAAGCTGAATATAGAGCTTTGAGGAAAACTGTGGCTGAGATTGCCTGGCTAGTCAGACTGTTGAGTGACTTAGGTGTTTCTATCACTGATCCTGTTCTTGTCCACTGTGACAACCAGGCTGCTATCAGCATTGCTCGTAATCCTGTCTCTCATGAACGTACTAAACACATTGAGCCAGATTGCCACTTTGTCAGGGAGCAACTTGCAGCTGGCCTTATCTCTCTTCAGTACATTCCCATTGCCTCTCAGCTGGCTGACATCCTGACCAAAAATCTTTCCGGTGCTCAACACTTGAAACTCTTGTGCAAGCTGGGTGTTCACTCACCCCCCAGCTTGAGGGGGGGTGTTGACCTGAACAATTCACACACACATGGCCCATCTATAATTGACACAGATCCAACATGAGGCCCAACTACTTTAGTTCTTTCTGTAAAGTTATTGTAGTCTTAGCCTTTATTACAAAGATAGCCATTATTATTTAGTTGTATATATAGAAGTAGGGTTGGCTGTTTTGGACAAGTTTTGACATTCTATTTCCTAAATCAGATAGACAATTCTCTCTGCTCTTTCACCAACTTACCTTGAGCTGATTTCTTACAATGGAGAAAACCTCAAGTTCTCTGCTCCTATGGTAAATCAATATGGTATCAGAGCGTATCCTAGCGGTCTGTATCGTTCTCTATGTTTGCATCGGTGAATTTTCTTAGTTTTGTCTCATCTTGATTCCGATGGGTTTTCCGACGTGTTCGAAAGTTTGGGGATTTTTCATCAGAGCTTCTATAGCATGTACTCCGAAGGCTTGTGACTCCACAACTATACCGGATGTTCGAGACATTTCCAGAACTCGGCTAGCTCGACTACAAAATTAGGGTTTCTCCGCTGCAGATCAATCTCATTTTTCGGTGATATCTCTCTTTAATTGTTGTTTGTTGACTGTGTTGCTTTCACAAGTAGTTGAAGATTATTAACTGTGTGTCAACAAGCCTATTGGTACTGAGTCATCCTCTACTTCTAATTTGGCTGGTAGTCAGTCGACTACCATTCTCGATCCCTTTCATCCTCTATATCTTCATCCTTCAGACACCCCGGGGACAATGTTAGTTTCAGTTCCTTTTTCTGGTGCGGGGTTTAGCAAGTGGAAGGAAGGGATGTTAATCTCACTCTCAGCTAAGAATAAAATTCAGCTAATTGATGGAATTTACAGTGTGTCCCTAACCTTAATTCTCTACTTCACCCACACTGATTAAGATGCAACAATATGGTTAAAGCTTGGATCATGAATGCACTCTCACCTAATATTGCTAAAACTGTACTATATTACAAAACTGCTAAGGAAGCATGGAACAATCTGTTAGAAAGATATAATGTTACCAACATCTCTCAGTATTATAGTCTTCAACGAGCTATCTCTTCTACTACTCAAGGTTGTTCTGATATTGCTACCTATTACAGAAACCTCAAAGGGTTTTGGGACGAAATTAATTCCCTTTCCTTGGGCAGACCTTGTACCTGTGGAGCCATGCATGACCTTACAGAAGCACAAAAACTTATTCAATTTCTTTCTGGATTGAATGAAACCTATTTCATTGTTAAGAGTAATATTCTCATGATGAGTCCTGTGCCATATGTTTAGAAGGCCTATTCTATTCTCATCAGAGATGAGAAGCAGAGATAAATTCACTCTGACCCCTCTCCTTTTTCTCCTGATTCCACCTCTTTTCTTGCAAGTTCAGTTCCTAATCCTGGCTCTTCCCAATCCACCCATCCAAGACCATACACTCAAAAGGTCAATTTTAATTCCAAGAAAGCTGGGATATTTTGTAAGTACTATAAATATCCACGGCATATAGTGGACAAATGCTATAAACTTCATGGTTTTCCTCAAGATTTCAAATTCACTAAGAACACGAAATTAGTTACTTGTGCTCAAGTGGTTCATCCATCTGATTCCTCTTCTACTCCACCTGAATCATCTCAGTCTGAAGCTCCTCCTTATGGATTCTCTAAAAAGCAGTATGCACATCTGATGTCTTTATTCCAGCAAACTCAACTGTCATCTTCTGCTCAGATTGCCTCCTCTCAGGGAAATCAAGTGTATGCTAATTTTGCAGGTTGGCACAATAACCCTATCTGTAGACTTTATGGTTACATTGTGTGTCATGCTACTCATGAAGATTTTAGTTCTTGGATTTTGGATTTCGGAGCTACCAATCATATGACACCACATAAACATCTATTACATAATATACAACCCTTACGTTTTCCTTCACTAGTAACCTTACCTAATGGGTATAAAGTCAAAGTGACTTCTTTTGGTTCCCTCAATTTGTTTCCTGATATTACTCTCACTAATGTGCTGATAGTACCATCATTCCATTACAATTTGATTTCTGTGTATCAACTTCTTGTACAACTCACATGTTCTGCTCTCTTTACTTCTATTTCCTGCCATTTACAGGGCCCTTCTCTGAAGAGGCCACGGGAAAATGGTAAAGTTGAGCATGGACTCTACATTCTGAGGATATCATCTACTGCTACTATTCCTGCTGATGTCTCTTGTAATATTGCTCCAAATAATGTTTCTATTTTTTCTTCTAATTCTCTTTCTTTTGCATCTGATGTTACACATAGTGCTCCTTGTTCTTCTTCTGTGTTTTCTCCTGGCGTTTCTCACATTAGTTGTACTTCTCCATCTATTAATAAAAATGATGTTCTTTGGCATCAAAGGATGGGTTATTTACCTTTTGTCAAAATGCTTTCTATTGCACATTTACCTTGTAATAGAAACCTTCTCCCCTGTTGTCAAGTTCACCACCATTAAATGCCTCCTTGCTCTTGCTGCTAAGAAATCCTGGCTTGTTTATCAACTTGATATTAACAATGTCTTTCTCTATGGGGATTTGTCTGAGGAGGTCTACATGAAGGTTCCCCCTGGGCTCACAGTTTCTTCAAATTCTTCTACTTCTGGTTTTCATATAGTGTGCAACCTTAAAAAGTCTTTGTATGGCCTAAAACAGGCCTTCGGATAATGGTTTGCCAAATTATCTGCTGCACTTCTGTCAAGAGGTTACACATCCAGTCAAAATAATTATTCCCTCTTTACCAAGTCCACTTCTACTTCTACTGTTGTCATAGCTATGTATGTGGATGATATTCTGTTGGCTGGTGATGATGCTTCTTAAATGGATTCTCTTAAATCCTTCCTGGATCTCCAATTCAAAATCAAAGACTTGGGTGATGTCCACTATTTTTCTAGGATTGGAAATCTCTAGATTGCCTCAGGGATTTCTTGTGAGTCAACATAAATTTACAAAGGATTTGTTGACTGAGTTTCACTCTTCTTCTGCTTCTCCAGTTGTGGCACCTTTGGAGGTGCATCTCAAACTCACTCCTGACTCTGGTGAACTATTGCCCGATCCTACTCACTATAGAAGATTGATTGGAAAACTGAATTTCCTGCAACACACACGACCTGATATATCATTTTCTGTACAACATCTCAGTCAATTCTTAAATGCTCCTAGAACTGGTCATTTACATGCTGCTTTACATGTCTTGAGGTACTTGGTTAAGGACCTTGATAAGGGCATTTTGCTGAACAATAATCTGGATCTTTCCTTGCTTGCTTACTCTGATTCTGATTGGACTGCATGCCCCTCTTCAAGGAGGTCTGTCATTGGGTTCTTCATTACTTTGGGTGGTAGTCCTATTTCTTGAAAGTCCAAGAAGCAACCCACTATTTTCTTATCTTCTGCTGAAGCTGAATATAGAGCTTTGAGGAAAACTGTGGCTGAGATTGCCTGGCTAGTCAGACTGTTGAGTGACTTAGGTGTTTCTATCACTGATCCTGTTCTTGTCCACTGTGACAACCAGGCTGCTATCAGCATTGCTCGTAATCCTGTCTCTCATGAACGTACTAAACACATTGAGCCAGATTGCCACTTTGTCAGGGAGCAACTTGCAGGTGGCCTTATCTCTCTTCAGTACATTCCCACTGCCTCTCAGCTGGGTGACATCCTGACCAAAACTCTTTCCGGTGCTCAACATTTGAAGCTCTTATGCAAGTTGGGTGTTCACTCACCCCCCAGCTTGGGGGGGGGNGGGGGGGTGTTGACCTGGACAATTCACACACACATGGCCCATCTATAATTGACACAGATCCAACATGAGGCCCAACTACTTTAGTTCCTTCTGTAAAGTTATTGTAGTCTTAGCCTTTATTACAAAGATAGCCATTATTATTTAGTTGTATATATAGAAGTAGGGTTGGCTGTTTTGGACAAGTTTTGACATTCTATTTCCTAAATCAGATAGAAAATTCTCTCTGCTCTTTCACCGACTTACCTTGAGCTCATTTCTTACAATGGAGAAAACCTCAAGTTCTCTGCTCCTATGGTAAATCAATATTCCTCCCTTCTATCTTGAAAGTATTTGATTGGCCATTAATTGAGTTCAAGAAAGTAGAACGAATTTTAAAATTTATGAATTAAACTATGTCATGGCTTTTATGTGTCTAAAACAATATGTCATTAACCGTAAAATAAAAAATTTAATGTTAATTTTTTTATAACTATTGAAAGCCATTATTCTTTTTCGACAGAAAAAAAAGAAGAAGAATTGTGTTACATAAAATGAGACAAACAAATGTTTTTTCAGAAATTATTATACGATTAAACCATAACGTTTCAAATTTTGTATCAAATGATAAGTCAAACTATATACACTATCTCAAAATAAGAAGTTAGGATTAGGTTGGAATCAAATATTATCTAACTATGTTCGAGAAACAAAAAATCATGGCGCTGGAATGATGACTTTGCGTAAATTATGTCGAAATTCAAAAAGAATGGATCGAAATGTAAGTTTGAAGACTTTGTTGATGCCTATGGCTTTGAATTTTAATGTTATTTGTCGAGGTTCTCGGAAAGCGTAATCTGAAGTTTCGGCTTCCATGTGTGTGGAAATTACTTTCTTGTTGTCTGATTGTCGGATGTTCTTTTGTGTAACATCTTTGAATTTTTCAAATGTTTATTTGTCAAGTAAGTTTTTTTTCATCTCCATATTTGGTGAGAGGAAGAAGACTAGTTCAATGTAAATTCGGCTAAAAATATAAAGACATTTTATATGTTGAGCCCCAATTATAAATGAAGAGCATTCAATTCTAGTATCCCTCAACAATGTATCTTACAATGAACAAAAAGTAACGCAAAAGTCTGATAAACAATTTCTAGAAATAATTTGTGATAACTGATAAGTATGTTCACTAATTAGTTACATCTTAAACATGAATGAAGCTTAAAGAATAAGAATTTTAACCCTTTTCAGGTGACATTAACAATCCCGAATATTGTTGATTCATAGCTAGATAGTTGAGTCAAAGTCTTAAGTGTATTTTCGTCGGGTATTCGTATGAAAAAAGGGTAAAGGTTTCACTATTTATAGACAAAGAAATTACCTTTTATATCATCGTTGCCCGACTCAAACACTGATAAGGGACAGTTGGCGGTGCAGCAGTGTCGTAGGGAGGGAGTAAATTTCATGGATGGTCGGCCATTCAACTTTATATTTATTACACAAAAATTATTTTTTTCTTTTGTTACGTAAAAGTCATTCAATTTTGTGTTCATTACTCAAAAGTCATTTTTCTTTCTTTTGTTACACAAAAATTATTTTACTATGCTCTAGTTATCACAATAATCACTTTGACCAAATTTTACAAACCTTTCACTTTGAAAAATCTATTATGCCCTTAAATCCTCCCATTTATGTAATATATTCGTACATTTAATTTTTTCTTAATATTAATTTTCAAGATATATAAGTAGCATTATTAAATTTGTCAGTAACATTACCGTGAACAAATCTCAAGTCCACGTTCTTAATTATTCTTAATGAAAGTATGTTTAATGAAAATTAAAAAATCAAAGCTAATTGATTTATCAGCCAAGCAATACCTATTAATTTAATAAATAAAAATCCACATTTAGCAAAATGACACATCAGATTAGTACTTTCAAATAAATAATATTAACAGATAAAGCTTTAAAAAACTTAATATTAAACACAAATAACATTGAAATTGTTTTTAAAATTTTTATTGACTATAAAAAAACTATCATTTGTTAAACAAATCTGTTTTTTTATTATTTTAAATAAATATTAAAAAATAAATATATTTTATCATTTTGATATTTAAAATATGTTTGAATATGATTAAATAAATTGAGTGCCATGGAAAAATTAAAAATGGATATATTATAAAAATAATAAATAAAATAATTTAAAATTATTTTAATTATAAGTAAAATACCTAGGTAAAAATTATATTATATAGTATATAATATAGAATATATTACATAAATGATAGGATTAATGTCAAGGATATAATAGACTTTTCAAGTAAAACTATTATAAAATCTGGCCAAGGTAATTTTTGTGATAAATAAAATAAAGTAAAATAATTTTAATGTAACAAAAGAAAAAAAAATGACTTTTGGGTAATGAACACAAAGTTGAATAATTTTTACGTAATAAAAAAAAATAACTTTTGTATAATGAACTCAAAATTAAATGACCACCAATAAAATTTACTCTGTACGTGTTGATTGAGGAGTTTGAAGTGAGGGGAGCGTGATTCGTGCCTAGGAGAATAAAGTGGTGCAAGAAGAACACGTCCATCAAGATGAATGGAACGATGGTCAGAGTGGTGAGATGGAGGAGGAACAGTTGGGACGTGGCTTCGACAAAAACAACAATCAATTATGCTGCATGACTATGTTACTAATGCGATCCAGGAATTGAGTCCACCTAGTCCATCATCTGCTTCATGCATCACTCAGGTACGCCCTATCCCATGGCACATTATGTGAATTGTGATAGATTTTCTACACAATACCAAATTTTTCTTGCAGTTATCTTTATGGCGTAGGAACCTGTATACGGTTAAAACCGAGTCCATCCAATTTTTCTATTTGACCGGGACCTGCATCGAAGGTCGGCCCTGTAGTGGATCAGACCAAGGTACGAGGACAAAGTACCAAGTTCGGGATTCGAGGTGCCTATCGAGATCGAGGCCAGCAATGATCGAGATCGAATAAGACAGGCACCGAGCAAGATCGAAGATAACAGAATAGCGGAAAAGCGAAATATCTGTGACTGGTCGAAGAATATGGCAAAAATCTCGGAACGGATCAAATTAGGAACGGTTAATTAGCTAATCATGGAATTTTCTTCTGTAATTAGAGTTATATCATAAGTAGAATTCCTCTACTATATAAAGGGGAGTATTAACCATTTTAAAGGACATATTGTTCACAGATATAAAAGCAATATAATTCTCTTTCTCGTTTATACTATTGTTCATCAGCTTGTTATATTTTAATTGTTCTTGCGTCAACCAGTTCAAGGGTATCCAAACTCGAGGGCTGAGTTCCATTCTAACACTGGTTTACTTTACTTTATAGTTCATTTCTGTTATTAATCTTCATATTTATCAATCGGTATTAAGTGAAATCACGTGTCCTTAGGACCACATTATAAGTTTAATTGTTATCCAATTTTAAGAGTAAATAGTTTGGCGCCTATCGTGGGGCTAAGGATAATAGTGATTACTTAATACTGATTCCGATAACACACACTACTTTACACTTGTTCTTATAAGAATCTTTGTTTTCAGGATAAACATGTCAAACTCACAAGTAACGCCTACACATTGTGACAACAACCTCAGATTTTACGAGGAAAATGACAATATAGCCGCCCCAGGAATCGAGGTACCTCAGGCTGACCTCGAGGGAGCACCAATTGCAAATTCCGTCGATGTTAGTTCACATGTCGCCCTAAATGCAAATTTGGGCGTTGATCCCGAAGGTAGCATACGCAGGGAAGTTCGATCAGGTGGTCGAGGTACGCAGGTCGGAGAAGATGGTGGAGTTAGCCTCCAATTGATATTCGAAATGTTACAGGCTCAACAAGCCGCTATAGCAAAACTACAAAATCAGCACCGAACACAGAGTAGGATCGTACCAGAAGTCGTCCACAGGACCGAGCCTGTGCCAGAAAGGTCGAACTCCAACGAATCGAGGACTAACCCCGCCGTTATGAAAATGCTCGAGGAGCTCACTAAACGAATTGAATCGAGAGAAAAGAAAATCGAGGCAAATGACAAGAAAGTAGAGACATACAACTCCCGGATTGACCAAATACCGTGGGCGCCGCCGATTCTAAAGGGTATGGATTCAAAGAAATTCATACATAAGCCTTTCCCTCCAAGTGCGGCTCCGAAACCCATTCCGAAGAATTTCCGAATGTGTGAAATTCCTAAGTACAATGGGACCACCGACCCTAATGAGCATGTCACTTCTTATACATGCGCAATAAAATGGAATGACTTAGAAGACGATGAGATTGAATCTGTTTTACTGAAGAAATTTGAAGAAACCTTGTCGAAAGGAGCAATGATATGGTACCATAATCTGCCGCCTAATTTCATCGATTCCTTTGCCATGCTTGCAGACTCCTTCGTAAAGACACATACCGGAGCAATAAAGGTTGCAACTAGGAAGTCGGACCTCTTCAAGGTGAAACAAAAAGACAACGAAATATTGAGGGAATTCGTATCTCGGTTCCAGATGGAACGCATGGAACTACCACCGGTCACAGACGATTGGGCTATTCTAGCCTTTACTCAGGGTTTTAACGAACGAAGTTCGGTGGTATCACGACAACTAAAGCATAATATAATTGAATGTCCAGCGGTACCCTGGGCCGATTTACATAATCGGTACCAGTCAAAGATCAGGGTGGGGGATGATCAATTGGGGACCCCTTCCGATTTCGTTTATCCAAACAGGCCCGTCGGCAGAACTCAAAGGGATATCGACAGAGAACCCCGGTCGAACAGAGATCGGTATCAACCATACAATGCAGATCGTAGAAACAGCGGCCTAGAACGCAATCCCATCCGAAATGATCGAAGGAACGATCGAGGACAGAGCTCTTGAGGGATCATGAGCAAAATTGGCTTTGATAAACATACCGATCCCACAGAAGCACCACGATTATCAGAATACAACTTTAGCATCAACGCATCAGGTATTGTGTCAGCCATTGGGAGAATCAAAGATACTAGATGGCCCAAACCCCTACAAACCGATCCATCCCAAAGAAACCCCAATCAAATATGCAAATACCATAGTACACATGGTCATAAAACCAAAGACTGCAGACAACTAAGAGAGGAGGTGTCCCGTCTATTCAACGAGGGTCACCTTCGAGAATTCTTGGGCGACCGAGCTAAAAACCATTTTAGAGATAGGGATGCGAACAGGAAAAACGAGCAGGAAGAAACACATCACGCGATTCACATGATCGCTGGTGGGGTCGATATTCCACAAGGGCCCTTGTTCAAACGCACTAAAGTATCAATCACCAGGGAAAAACAAACTCAAGACTATGTGCCAGAAGGAACTTTATCATTCAAAGATGAGGAAGCAGAAGGGATCTCACAACCCCATAATGATTCTTTGGTAATCTCTATCCTTATGAATAAAATTCAAGTTAAACGTATTTTAATTGATCCAGGAAGCTCAACCAATATTATTCGATCAAGGGTCGTGGAGCAGCTCGGCCTACAAGATTAGATCGTACCCATAACTCGAATTCTCAATGGTTTCAACATGGCGAGTGAAACAACTAAATGTGAAATCATCCTACCAGTAAATGTAGCCGGAACTATTCAAGAAACAAAGTTCCATGTGATCGAGGGCGATATGAGATACAATGCACTGCTCGAAAGACCATGGATTCACAATATGAGGGCGGTCCCCTCAACTCTTCACCAAATGCTAAAGTTCCCAACACCGGATAGTGTAAGAACGGTGTATGGGGAACAACATGCTGCCAAAGAGATATTCGCGGTCGATGAAGTAATACCGGTATCAGCGCTTTCGTCAACAAAGGGATCAGAGTCCAAAAGCAAACAAGAAGCTAAATAGCAACCACAGCCACCGGCCTCGACTCAGTCGGAGAAGCAGGGAATGGATGAGGACGATGACTACTGGATCCCTCGATCCTTCATAATCCCCGAGGATTCCTGTTACACCCCATGTTTTCTTACGTGAAAGTACGCCATAAGTAAATTGATGAAAGCTAAAAAATGAGATGTTACATCTAGCATTTTTGCGTTAAAGTTTCGTCGTAAGTTAACTGACGTAGACTCGGGGATGAGATTATTTTTGAGGTCATAGGCATTTATGCTATTTATAACAGGCGATAAGTAAGTGCCATGAAGGTTAAAGGGTAAATGAATCAAATAAAATGAGTTTCATTGAAGGTTGTCATTTTGGGATAAAATACAGTCCAAGCTATAATACACCGTATTTATGGACTAGTACCATACAAGGTACTATATGACCATGATAGTAGGGTACATAAAATGTGTTAAAAGTGAGTAGTATTTTAAGTAATTTGAGATAATTTTTAATTATATGGATAATTGATTAATTATTGGGTAATGGGATATTACCTAATTAATTAAGCATATTTGGATAAGGTTGATTAATCTTCTAATGTGGCAGCCAAGGGGTCTTGATTTTAAAGCCCAAGTAATGATTCATAGTCATTAAAATATGTGGCAATTGGAGGATCTTTTGTGACTAACTCATCACCTTAGTGGGCCCCACACCCACTAAGGTAAAAGATATTATAAAGATTCAAAGAGAGACACATTTCAATCTTTATAGGAAAGTGAAGTGCTCTAGCAAACTCCTACAAATGATGGCAACGTGAAATTGCTTCAACGAAATTCATACAAGATCCAATTATGCGTGAAATCATAGATTCCATTCTGGAAATAGTGTTAACGTGATGTCCATGGATGTAGCAGCAAATTAATTTTGAATTATGTAATAGCAACATGACTTGCAATTCTAAGGGAGTACGGTACAATCTTTCTCAAGAATATCATACCGATTTTTTCTTACTTCGATCCGCCGTTACATGTTTTTCGCAAAGGACGTGTGTTAGAGGGATTGTCAAGGGAATCGGTTCAGGTATGTTAAGGCTATCCCTTCTTTCCTTTTGACATTGTCCAAATGATACAAATGAAACGAGCAAAATACGCAACTTTCATAAATGACTCTATTCATAGAAATACTAGGGGTGTCTATATTTTTGATTCCCCATATGTTTTATTATTCTATCATTTGTTCATGGGTCTCAGAAAATATATAAGTTGATAAAGTTTATTTCATGACATTAATTAAAGACATAATGATCCTATGACGTTCCGAGAGATTTTATTGACATATTTCATATGCATTTCATTCATTTATACATATACATTGACCCATGACCAGATGGCGTTATATACGCGTATATTATATGTATATGAGATATGGGAAAAGGTTACGGCGTTATATACGCACCACCACCTGATCAGCTGGTATACGTTGATGATTTGCCCACAGTGGCCAAGATGATATGATGGGATGCCCTCAAAGGCTTGATGATATTATAACGCATATACCTATGCATGGTATGACATTTATACGCATATGCATGACATTATAAATATGAAATGATTCACAGGACTATTCAGACTTATATGTTGAGTCTTTTACTCCATGTTTCTCTATGTCTTTTATTTACTGATTTTCATTCCTTACATACTCGATACATTATTTGTACTGAGGTCCCTTTTTCCTGGGGACGCTGTGTTTCTTGATCGAAGGTACCGATAGACAGATTGCGAGTCCTCCAAGTAGGCTATCAGCTCAGCGGAAGGTGTTTGTGCACTCCATTTGCTCCGTAGTTGCTTATTTGGTCAGTATGATTAGTACACGTATTGATTAGTATGGTGGGGCCCTGCCCCGACCCTTATGATATTATGTACTCTTAGAAGCTTGTAGATAGATGTCATTTATATAAAAGATTGTATGGCCTTGTTGGCCTATGTTTTGAGTATATGAAGGATCATGCTGGCCTTATAGGCCCGTACATCATATGTATAAGTCGGTATATCATGTTGGGTCATCCTATGTCGAGTATCCCCTCATGCTTTATTCGAGTTATTTCACAGCAGCCTTTCCGACTCATTTACCTATATAGTATGATACGAAAAGATATGTTACGTTGGTACTCGGTTGAGTAAGGTATCGGGTGCCCGTCGCGGCCCATCGGTTTGGGTCGTGATAATTCCGACGCCACCAAATTGACAGTCGAAGAGCTGGAGCAAGTCATACTGATCGAGCATCTACCCGATCGAAAGGTATACCTAGGTACGGGGTTAACCCCCGAGCTTAGGGAAAAACTCATTAAATTTCTTATCAATAATATGGATTGTTTTGCTTAGTCCCGCCTAGATATGACAGGGATCCCGCCGGAGATCACTACACATCGACTGAGCTTGGACCCGAAGTTCCGCCCGGTAAAACAAAAGAGAAGGCCCCAGTACGAGGTAAAACATGCATTCATCAAGGACGAGGTAGCTAAACTTCTCAAAATAGAATCCATTCGGGAGGTAAAATATCCCGAATGGTTAGCAAACATAGTCGTAGTCCCTAAAAAGGTAAATAAACTTAGAATGTGCATAGACTATAAAAATTTAAATAAAGCATGCCCTAAAGACTCTATTCCTCTGCCGAATATCGATCACATGATCGATGCCATGGCCGGCCACGAGATCCTTAGTTTTCTCGATGCCTACTCCGGGTACAATCAAATAGAAATGAACCCGGAGGATCAGGAAAAGACTTCGTTCATCACTAAGTACGACACCTATTGTTATAATGTAATGCCGTTTGGAATACAAATTGCTGGTGCCACTTATCAACGCTTAGTAAATCAAATGTTCGAAGAACAAATAGGTAAATTAATGGAGGTTTATATTGACGATATGCTAGTTAAGTCCCTGCGAGCAGAGGACCATTTGACACATTTGCAGTAGACCTTCGATATACTAAGGAAATACAACATGAAACTCAACCCAGAGAAATGTGCATTCGGGGTCGTCTTGGGCAGGTTCCTCGGCTTTATGGTATCTAATCGGGGAATCGAAATCAACCCCGATAAAATCAAGGCAATCGAAGACATCACAGTCGTGGACAATGTTAAGGTCGTACAAAGATTTATAGGGCGCATAGCCGCCCTAGGACAATTCATCTCGAAGTCTTCAAATAGAAGTCACAGGTTCTTCTCACTGCTAAAAAAGAACAACAGTTTTGCATGGACCCCGGAATGCCAACAAGCATTGGAAGAATTAAAGCGGTACCTCTCGGACCTGCCACTGCTTCATACTCCGAAAGTGGATGAGCGACCCTACTTGTACTTAGCAGTCTCGAAAATCGCGGTAAGTGGGGTCCTAGTTCGAGAAGAGCAAGGTACGTAATTTCCTATTTACTATGTTAGTCGAACTTTAGGTGAGGCAGAGACCCGGTACCCACACTTAGAAAAATTAGTGCTTGCCTAATAAGCGCCTCTAGGAAATTAAACCCATATTTTCAGTGTCACCCGATCTGCGTAGTGGCTACTTATCCCCTTCGCAATATTTTGCATAAGCCGGAACTTTTGGGTCGATTAGCCAAATGGGTCGTCGAGATTAGTGGGTACGATATCGAGTATCGACCCCGAACGGCCATCAAGTCTCAAATCTTAGCGGACTTTGTGGCCGAATTTATGCCAGCCCTAATACCCGAGGTCGAAAAGGAACTATTATTAAAGTCGGGTACATCATCAGGGTTGTGGACCCTCTTCATAGACGACACTTCGAACGTGTAGGGGTCCGGGCTAGGCATCATTTTGAAGCCACCCACGGGTAATACAATTAGACAAGCTATCAAAACTTCCAAGTTAACTAACAATGAGGCCGAGTATAAGGCCATGATTGCGGGTCTCGAGATAGCTAAAGGTTTGGGAGCAGAGGTCATCGAGGCCAAATGTGACTCCCTGCTTGTGGTAAACCAAGTCAATAGAACCTTCGACGTTTGAGAAGATCGAATACAGAGGTACTTGGACAAATTACAGGTGACTCTACACCGGTTTAAAGAATGGACCCTACAGCATGTGCCTCGAGAACAAAACAGCGAGGCCGATGCCCTTGCAAATTTGGGGTCATCTGGCGAAGACGATGAGATTAGCTCGGGGACTGTCATACAACTTTCAAGGTCAGTAATCGAAGAAGGCCACGCCGAAATCAACTCCACAAGTCTGACCTGGGATTGAAGGAAGAAATATATCGAGTACCTAAAGAACGGGAAGCTTCCGTCGGATCCTAAGAAATCAAGGACTCTACGCCGAAGATGGAACACTATATAGAAGGATGTTCGATGGACCATTGGCAATATGTTTGGGACCAGGAGATACCGACTACGTCCTACGAGAAATCCACAAGGGCACCTGCGAAATTCATTCTGGTGCCGAATCATTGGTTAACAAAGTCATCAAAGCTGGATACTATTAGGCCGATATGGAAAAGGATACAAAAGAGTTTGTTCGAAAGTGCGAAAATGTCAAAGGTATGCGCTGATGATTCACTAACCCGGAGAGCAACTCCACTCAGTCTTATCCCTATGGCCATTCATGAAATGAGGAATGGATATCGTCGACCCTCTACCATCGGTCCCAGGTAAAGCTAAATTTATTTTGTTTATGACTGACTATTTCTCTAAGTGGGTTGAAGCATAGGCTTTCGAGAAAATTAGAGAGAAAGAAGTCATAGACTTCATCTGGGACCACATTATATGCCGATTCGAGATGCCTGCCGAGATCGTATGCGACAACAAAAGCAATTCATCGGCAGCAAAGTGACAAAGTTTCTCTAAGATCACAAAATCAAAAGGATCCTGTCAACGCCATATCATCCTATTGGGAACGGACAGGCCGAATCGACAAACAAGACCATCATTCAAAATCTAAAGAAAAGATTGAACGACGCTAAGGCAAAATAGAGAGAAGTATTGCCCGAAGTCCTTTGGGCGTATCGAACAACGCTAAAATCCAGTACAAGGGCCACCGTTCTCTTTAGTATATGGTGCCGAAGCTCTGATCCAGTTGAAGTCGGGGAACCTAGCGTCAGGTTTTGCTATGCAACGGAAGAGTCAAATCATGAGGCTATGAATACAAGCCTCAAATTGCTAGATGAAAAATAGGAAGCCGCCCTTGTTCGAATGGCCGCACAGAAACAGTAGATCGAAAGGTACTACAATCGAAGAGCCAATCTTCGACACTTTAAAATCGGAGACTTGGTTCTGAGGAAGGTCACCCGCAATACTCGAGACCCAAACGAAGGAAAACTTGGCCCGAACTGGGAGGGACTGTATCAGGTCCTCGATATCATCAGAAAGGGATCCTACAAACTTGGCACGATGAATGACGAACAATTACCAAACAATTGGAACATATCACTCCTCAAATGATATTACTACTAAGGTACGACCTTCTCCACTTTCGTTTATATTTTATACTAACTATTTGCAGGTGTTTAATCGCAGACATCAAAGGATTCTTCAAACACAAAGTCCTTAGGTCTGAAAGCACGCGTTGCACTCTTTTTTCCTTAGACCGGTTTTTGTCCCAAATGGGTTTTTCTGGCGAGGTTTTTAACGAGGCAACCATTATTCGTGCTAACTTAGAGCAATTCAATAGTAACCGAGGCTCCTTTATAATCAACCTCGAATACTGGGGGCATCACCCTCGGATAGTTACAAGGAAAATACTTCATTCCGACTGGGTCTCGATAGGTAAATTTTGTAAGGGTCAAACGGTCGAACGAACCATGCCCATGTAGATTACTCGAGCCCTAATGGCAAATATGTATGCATGTTAATCTATTGAAAAAAGGTATTTTTCCTTGCCAAATATTTCATGCCTTAGAGAAATTTTTACTTTACAATGTCGTGCTTATGATCTATTGTGGAAACTGGCCTAAGGGTTGGTCACAACTAAAGTTCGAACAATTGACCCCGCACTCGGGGACTGCCATCCAAAAAATTGACATGATCGAATTACTAAAACTTCGAGATCGTAAGACCTTAAAAAGACAACCCTCAATTTTATAGGCCACGGTCACCCCACACGGGGACTGATACTTTGAACAAGTTCGAAGTATAATAGGGGAACAAGTCCAAAAGGCGAATCCCAAGCTAAAGGCTATGGCCAAATTAACACGGTTCAGAGACGTCTGATTTCGATTATAAAACAGGCCTTCAAACATTTTCATAAACCGGTTTAAAAGGCTACCCTCGACTGAATTACTAAGAGTTTCGATAATATCAACCCTAAAAAACCCTAATGGGTACAAAATCGTTCTAACTCTCAAAGAAATTCTTTATTTTATGCTAAGGCATTACGAAACAAAGGATCTCGATAATATCAACCCTTGAAAACCCTAATGGGTACGGAATCATTCAAACTCTCGAGCAAATCTCTTATTTCATGCTAAGGTACAACATATTTTATATGATTAAACAATAAACTTTTCAAGTCGAAAAGGGGGAGAAAGCCATTCTTTTTCCTATGGCCGTATCGGCCTAATTCAAGAGCCTAAAGGGCCATTTTATTTCTGAGTTCGAGAAATCATCCTCACTTAATTAAAACCTAAGGGTCACCCTACTCAGAGTTCGAGCAAGTACTCACTCGATTAAGACTACACTAGTCTGGCTTCGATCAAGTTGCCTAAGCCTCGAACTTATGAGCAAAATTTTCATAAAGTATGAATGAAACAAAAAAGAGATCTTTTATACATACGAAGATATTTACAAGGACCGATCAGAGTCCCGCACAAAAAATAAAAAACGAAAAAGCCTAAGATTTCTAAATTTCCTTAGGGGCAGCTTCTTCTCCATCGAGGTCCTCCCCATTCTCGGACCCACTCTTACTGCCATCATCATCATCGGAAGAGGCCAGCACTCCAGCATCAGCTTCATGTTCTCTAGCCTTTATTATCTCATCGGTAAGATCGAAATCTCGAGCGTGGATCTCCTCGAGGTTTTCCCTATGAGATTGGCATTTGGCGAGTTCAGCAATCCAATGTGCTCGAGTTTGAGCGGTATCAGTTGCCTCTCTCGCTTGGACTTGAGCGACTTCAGCATCGGCCCAGTAGACGGCCACAATCGCATCTGCCTCGGCTTTTGCCTTTTCGGCTTCAGATTTGGGCTTTGCAAATTCGGAAGCCAACCGAGCCTCGAGCTCCTCTATTTGCTTTGCCTGAGTCGAGCTCTTCTCCTTCATGGCTCGAAGCTGACTTTCCACCGATGACAATTGGGCTCGAGCAGTCTCTTTTTCTGTAGCAAATAGGTCTATACCTTCTTTCCACCCTAAGGTCTCTGCCTTCATCATGTTGACCTCCTCGCGGAATTGCTCGATCCTCTCGACCTTCTGCTACAACTATGAGATTGAAATGTTAGCCACCGTTTCCAAATCGAGCCCATGAGCTTTTAAGATTTTCATTACCTGCTCGATCAGGTCGGTCTGATCTTTGTGAGCCGTGGCCAACTCGGCTTGGAGGTCCTTGATCTTTTCTTCTTTTTGCCTACCGAGAAGGTTGAGGGCATTCCTCTCCTCGGTAAGCCTTTGAATGTCGGCCTCTTACCGACTCAGCTCAACTCAAGACCGAGAAAATGCTTCCCGATAAAGCACTGAGGCCTATGCAGAAAGAAGAAAAGAAGGTAGACAAGAAAAGAAAAATGAACACAAAGGTAATACCAACAAAGAGAGTTAAGGTTTACTCGATTCAGAGCTTTCTGCGCTTCGTTGAAAAGGCTCGATGCCTCGCTTGAGTCCTTCCTCGAGACCTCCCAGTCACTCAGGCCAGTAGCATCTTCGACCCCAGTAAAGTAATCACGGAAGAGGTCCTCCCTTCTGTGGGCTCCTTCGATGAAGGGGGTCTTCAAGTCCAGAGCCTCTTAAATTATCTCCTCAAAAAACGAGGGGAGCAGCGGGGCGCCTCCAATTTCTATTGCCCCAAGTGGATCACTTGGGGCATTCTCTCCATCTCGAGGGGCCTCGAGACCAGCCCTTATAGCCGTACCCACCGTTGGCTCATTATGGTAGGAGGCATCTTCAATCCGCGATGACTCGGGGACTTCGCCCAAGTCTCTTCCTGAGACCCCCTCATCTCAAGATGGAGTCTCTGCAGCCTTCACCAATTCAGTGGCCTTTTGGGCCTCGGTGCTCATTCCCACTCGGGCCACCAGCCCGGAGTCATCTTCTTCCTCTTCTTCATCTTTCTCCCTTAGACGCCGAACAGAGTCTTCGGTCAGAAGGATGATGTTCTTATTCGGCTTACGAGCCGCTTTCTTCTTAGGTTCTGGATCCTCAGAGGTTGAGGTCTTTTTCCTCTTTTTGTCCTTCGCCGGTTTCGGTGCCAGGATCGAAGTCTCCTTGTCACCAGATAGGGGCCTCATGACAGCATCTTTGCTAAGGCCTGTATGAAAGGAGATTAAGTAAGAAATGCTTTAACAAAATCATAAAATACGTGGAAAAGGGGCTTACCATGATTTTTGGCCTCCCATCAACCCTTTGATAAATCGCGCCATGAGCGCTCGGCGTATGTAGAGGTCGAGGCCGGGTCCCGAACCCAACTCTCGAGGTTAGGAATTGCACCGGGCATCCAAGCGACCGCTACATCACGAAAAAAAATATCAATGAGAAGAAGCAAAGGAGCAAAACAATAAATAGGAGCTAACAATGGGATTGTACTTAAGCTTCATATTCCATTTCTCAGGAAATGGCATCTTTTCGGCCGGGATTAGGTCGGAAGTCCTAACTCGAACGAACCGGCCCATCCAGCCTCGGTCCTTGTCATCATATATATGCTCGAGAACAACACCTTGATAACCCGACGCTGGAGTTTTATTAACCCCCTCGATAGAGGCGGGGGCTGTACAACCTGATGAGGTGGTCGAGGGTGAAAGGCATCTCCTCGACTTTGCTCACGAAATATCGGAGCAGAACAACAATCCGACAAAAGGTGGGATGGATTTGACCTAGGGTTATTTGATACTTGCGGCAGAAATCGACGATAATGGGATCGAGGGGGCCCTGCGTAAAAGGGTAAGTGTAAACACTCAGAAACTCTTCCAGGTGGGTAGTGATGTTTTCCTCGGGGGCCAGAATCACCACCTCTTTGCCTTCCTAGTTGTAGTTTTTCTTCATTAGCTTAAGGAAGCTCTCAGTTATCGAGCATATATACCTTGAAATTGGCTTGCATCGACCGGGGATCGACGAAGATTTGTCGATCTTATAGTCGGAAGTGAGGATGCACCCCCCGGGAACACACTCCTCAGGGCGCGACTCCACTGGTGTTTTGTCGCCGGCCGGCCGCGATGAAGAAGCGTTTTTCTTTTGAAAATAGTTTTTGACGTTTTCACCATTTGGATTTGAAGTTAAAAATAGATGGAGATGATAAGATTTGGAGTTCTAAGAAGAGGTTAGCAGTGAAAATCGTAGATTTGCAGATGAAGAACTTAGAAGATGTAAAAAGCTTTAGAGATTAGAAAAGGTTCAAGGTAAAGTTTGAAAGAGTGTAAAAAGAGGCCTATTTATGGGATTCACGGCGACGGTTCAAGGGAACTAGTGGCCGACCACCAACCGATACACATTAATAACTTGGGAAACTATACCGATGGGACGTTTCGGTCACTTACCGTCGCTTACATCACGACGGTGACGTCATGGCAGGTCGAGGTAAAAATCGAAGGCTCAATTCGTTTCTTGTCATTACACTCCAAAAAATGAGAGGATTATCTGTATACGGTTAAAGCCGAGCCCACCCAATTTTTCTATTTGATCGAGACCAGGGAGCTGCATCGAAGGTCGGCCCCGTAGTGGATCAGTCCAAGGTACAAGGACAAAGTACCAAGTTCGGGATTCGAAGTACCTGTCGAGATCGAGGCCAGCAGCGATCGAGACCGAATAAGATAGGCATCGAGCAAGATCGAAGATAACATAATAAAGGAAAGACGAAATATCCGTGACTGGCCGAAGATCATGGCGAAAATCTCGGAACGGATCAAATTAGGAACTGTTAATTAGCTAATCATGGGATTTCCTTCAGTAATTAGAGTTATACCATAAGTAGAATTCCTCTACTATATAAAGGGGAGTATTAACCATTTGTAAGGACATATTGTTACAAATATAAAATCAATATAATTCTCTTTCTCGTTTATACTATTGTTCATCAGCTTGTTATATTTTAATTGTTATTGCGTCAACCAGTTCGAGGGTATCCAAACTTAAGGGCTGAGTTCCATTCTAACACTAGTTTGTTTTATTTTATAGTTCATTTCTGTTATTAATCTTCATATTTATCAATTGGTATTAAGTGAAATCACGTGTCCTTATAACCTCATTATAAGTTTAATTGTTATCCAATTTTAAGGGTAAATAGAACCTGTAATCTTTCGTAAAGCTGAGAAAGATGGCTATTGGAGGGCAGCAAAACACAGAAAATACAGGCGTTGGTGAAAAATGAGACATCAGTGTTAATAGATTTGCCTTTCGGAAAGAAAGCTCTGGGTTGTAGGTGGGTCTACAATGTGAAATACAACTTTGAGAGAATTATAGAACGCTATAAAGCTCATCTGGTCATATTTAGAAATCATCAGGTAGAAGGAATCGACTATACTGAGACATTTGCTCCAGTGGCCAAGATGGCGGCCGTGCGAGTTTTCTTGGCAGTAGCAGCAGCAAAGAATTGGAAATTGCATCAAATTGACATACATAATACTTTCTTGTACGGGGACCTTCAAGAAGAGGTATACATGAAATTGCCTTCTGGATTTCAGGTTATGAGTCCGGGGAAGATTTGCCGACTTTGAAAATTACTCTATGGATTGAAGCAGGCACCACGATATTGGTTTGCCAAATTATCAACTGCCTTACTGTACGTATTCAAATATTCCTATTCAAACTATTCTCTCTTTACTCTGAGCCAAGGTGAGGTTTGGATTAATGTTTTGATTTATGCAGATGATTTGATTATTTCAAGAAATGACTCTGAAAAAATTCGACAGTTAAAGACATACTTGAGGGAATGTTTTCACATGAAGGATTAGGGTGGCTTGAAATATTTTTTAGGTTAGAAACTATCCACGAGTGAAAAAGATTCGATCTTTAATGAAATTAAAAAAGTCAACAAAAGTCAACCCCAGGATTGCTTGGTCAAACCCCGAGATTCGGACCAAATCCTGATTACTCATTCACTGCCGAGCTCGGTTATGTGATTTGTTTCGAAATCCGACCTCAATTTGAGGTCTTAATTTCAATTTTACAAAATTTTTAATTTCTACCCAAATCCCTAATTTCTACCATAAAAATCCTAGATTTGATGTTAAAACTCAAGAAATGAAATGGGGAATTAAAAAAAAGTGGATTAAAGTTGCTTACCAATGCATTTGGGAAGACAACATTCTTCAAATATCACCCATAGAGTGTTTAAGGTTGAGAAATGATGTAAAATGAGCTAAGTCCCGTTTTTCCCCTTTTTTACCCGGTTACAAACGTTGCAATTGCGAACCACTGATTGCAAATGCGAACAGTGCCTCAGATCATCAAACGTCACAAATGTGACAAAAGACTCGCAATTGTGAGAACTTCCCTCATCGCAAATGCGAGGACTTCCCTCATCGCAAATGCGAGCTAAGCTTCGCATTTGCGAAGTTGCCAAACCCCAGTTCCTCATCACAAATGCGACTCTATGGTCGCAAATGCGTCCACCCACTATCCGAAAATGCGACAGTTTTCTTCGCAAATGCGAAGAATCTATTTCCAGCTAATGCTCACAAATGTGATCGCTTGACCACAAATGCGAGGCTCGCAAATACGAGATCTGCAACTGAACACGAGAAGCTGGATTGCACCAACAATTCCAAACTATCTAAAACTCATCTGTTATATACCCGAAACTCACCCGAACCCCTCGGGCCCCAAACCAAATATTCATAAAAGTGTAATAACATCACATAAACTTGCTCGCTACCTCAAATCATCAAAATAATATCGAACAACAAGAATTGATCATCAAAACTCAAGATTTCAACTTGAAAACTCATTTTTCACAATCTTTCACAAAAATGCGTGGAAACTCGCTCGGGTCACATTGGACCCCAACCAAATGTGCGTACAAGTCCAAAACTATTATACACTCCTACCGGAATCGTCAAAATATCAATCCGAGGTCGATTACTAAAAAAGTTGACCATGGTCAACTCAAATTATTTTTAAAGCCAAAAATCATATTTTCTTCAAATGTTTACATGTAAACATTTCGGAAAATGACACGGACCACGCACGGAAATCAAGAAATATCAAATGAAGCTAACAGAGGTCTCAAAACACTAAAGTAAGGGCTAATACGCAAAACAGCCTATCAGGTCATCACAGTCTCCGCCAGGTCAGAACTCGTATTTGCGTGATTTCGGTTTTGTTCCATAACCTTTAGGAGTCTTTCCTCCATTTTGGCCCTTTTCTCTTCGGATACACTAACTTCTTCGATTTTAGAATGCATGGCAGCTTCCAAGGCTAGAATCATTTCCTTGGAAGTAGACTCCCGTTCAACAGCAGAAGTTTGAGCATCTTGTAGTTTCACCCACTTGCCCTTTAGCTCAGTAAGTTCAGCATGTAGCTGGGTGACTTCTTGACTATGAGCCCTTTTTTCTTGCTCTATTTGCTCTAACCGGGCCTCGAGCTCTTTCATTTATGTAAGTTTGACTTGTAAAGTGGGAAAGAGCTCAGCAAGTTGGTCCCGATCAGACCAAAGTTCTTCCTTATCTATTATCATCTTTTGGAGACCCTCGAAGGCAAGAAGGTTAGCCTGAAAGGTAAATTTTAAAGTTATCAAAGAAAGAATTAAAAGATGAGAATAGAGGAAAGGAGAGGAAGACAAAAGGTACCTGAGCAAAAAGGTGCATGTTGTTGTTGATTAGACACTCAGTAGAAAGAGCATCCATTTTCTTCTAGTTTTTATCCGTAGATAGAAGTTTTATATAATTGGCTACCCCAAATGGTTGGAAAGAATGTGACATTCCCCCCAAACGGTAATGGTAACACTATGTTTACCATTAGAGTCTCGGACTGAAGTCGGAAAGGCATTTTCTATATTCCTGTGATCTAGTGATCAGGGGGAACGAATACCTTGTTCTTTATCAGCAGTAGCCGATGGGGAAGCAGAAGTTGGGGTAGCACTCAGAATAACACCCTTCTGACTAATAGAAGCGACTAGAGCCTGGAAGAGGGAGTCGGGTATTTCAGCCAATTCAAACTCTTGAAAGAGTATCTTCGTTTCCTCTGGGTGGACTATTGGAGCTTTATCTTTTCTTCTTCTTTGAAGACATACCGTCTCAACATTGTCCTCGGTTTCCTCTTTATCAAGGACCACTGCATCCGGTCCTTCGAGAATCGCCTCTACGACCGGAGGCTGCACGTTCTCCCCAGTTTTGGAAGAGTGTCTTCTTCTATCCCTCTTCTCCTGGGTCCAAGGACTGATAAATGATGCAGCTTCACCGGAAGTAGAGGATGCATCACGAGCCCTTTTTTGATCAAGGACTTGTTGAAACTGTTGTAGGGCTACCTTCGAGTCGAGCGAAACTTGATGATCGAACAGATAGATATTCCTTTGGGAATGCCTGAGATGGTAATACAAAATGAAAAGGTCAACACTCTATTGTCAAATGAAGATACACGTTAACGAGAAGGATGAACGAATGTATTTTCACCATGATTCTTGCACTTTCAGTTTTTCTTTATTAAAATTTCTTTCCATGTGTGGAGTTCTGGCATGGAAGTGTCCAAAATCTTTTGAACCTATTGGGTTAGGTATTCAACTACAGGGGGAACCCAGCGAGCAGCTAAAAAGAAAGAAAAAACTTTCAAGAGGATGAAAAATTTTCTCAAAAAATGATAAAGAAAAGTATACATTTTAGAGAACGTACTAGTATAATTTCATGTCTCAGGAATTGGAGATTTTGACGAGGATATAATGTCCTCGGGAGCGACAGCAATGAATTTTCTCATCTAACCACGGTCGTTATCATAATCTAAGTTGGTGATGATGGCATTGTGACCACATTTGCTGGGTTTGATCATGCCTCCTTGAAAGATTTTGGGAGCATAAAGATGGATCAGATGCGCAAGGGTGAGGTCTTCTTGTGCGGGGAACATAGATATTGGAGACACGCTATCGTACGCCATATTATCGGACCAACTTGAGCCAAACAAACTTGGTAACTCCGGCAAAACTCGAGGATAGTAGGATCAATCTCCTTTACAAGCCTGATGGTAAAAGGGTATGTATAAACAAAAACATATCTTGGTTTGCTGAAAGTTACCCTCCACATATCAAGGAGGGCCAAAACCTTAATACCAGTTACAGTCCTCCTTCATAATAGGAAAGCTGTTCGGCCAAATGGACGAAGGATACTCGCTGATTGCTCTATCTCTGTCATTATTTGAATTAGAGGAAGGACTCTAGATCTGGATATCCTTGTTAAAAGACCATTCTTTAGGAATAATCGTACCTGTAGTAGGAGGCTCGACATTGAAAATTTTGGGTTTGCTTTTCTTGGACGGTCCTCCACCAATTCAAGTCCCGACATCGACAATTAAAGGAAGGGATGAAGTCCCGGCCACTACTAGGTTGTATTGTTTACTGATATAAGATAAGTTACCGAAGATGAAAATAGCAGAAATCATGTTGAGATAGATCAAAGTGTGAGGGCAGAAGCAGTGAAATTTTGCTGTTGAAAGTCGAAAGTTTTGCTAAGAAGGATAAGTTGTAGAGAATTGAAGGATTTGCTAAAGACATTTGGAAAAGAGTAAATTATAATTCATCAAATCGTGGAGAGACACCTGTTAAGCACATTAAATGCAAAGAGACGTGTGTCCTTTCAAGTGTCATTAGTCGCTCGCGAAATTTCTCGCCAAGAAAAGAGAAGATCTTAGAGTTTACAGGTGGACATCTCTCGAGCAGACACGTGGCAGGTGATGACAAGATGAAGATGAGTCAGCAGTTAGATAATACCAGATACAGGTATGTGACCGGTTTATGTGAATTTTGAGGACACAAAGATTGGAGAAGTAAATTTTAAAGTAAGTCACCGGTTGGAGAGAGCAGCATTAAAGGGGCAGTCGTTACAGAAAATCTCAGCAGTTACTCCTAATGTTATGCATCCATCAAGATGGGTTTTTATTCATCGTTAAGAGGGTGAGATTTCAGGATCATGTCTGCTCAAATTTAACTATAAATAGCAACATTTGTACTCATTGTAAGACATGATCAACAAAAATTAAAAAGCTATATCTCTTTCTCTCATTTCCATGGTTCTATACAAAAAAGGTGTTGAGCTTTCTTGTTACCCTGATTCCGGTGAAATCTATGAAATACAGGCTCGTTCTTTCTTAAATTATCCTTATTTTATTCCCTTTATTCTTTATAATTCTGCTAATCAGATCATCTTAATCCACGTGTCTATAAATCATGTATACAAATTCAACTGTAACTTTTTACGGGTAAACAAATATGTGATACAAATAAAGGTCCCCAATATGCACGCATAAGTCCTAGAGAAATTGATCAGTAAATGACAGTATGGTGCACAAAATATAATAGAAATAACTCATGGAGTGCTTTTGTAGAGAAGTTCGAGAATAAGAAATCAACTAAGCCAACTTGCACGGTAGAATCTACTATGACAAAAGTGATCGCGTAATACTTCAGGTCAACAGAATACGAGCTCACTATGTACTGACCAAGTTCTCCAATCATGTAAATCTGACTGAAGTGTTCTTTTTTGGGATGGAATGATACCAAAGTAGTACTATATTTCTATAATCTAAATTAACACGACCTTCGCACTAACAATGTACAGTGTTCATTGATCTTAGTTGAAATATTTTCTATATCCAAAACTTAAAAGTTGAATTATTAAAATTCCCTCATATTAATGACCTAAATAATCTAATTATATTTAAAAAATACAACAAATTTATTTGAAGGGATGTAACTGCTCCTATTAGTTTCAACCGTTGGTGTCTTTTTCAAATAAGAATAGAGGGATTTTGGCTTTTCATACAAAACATATTTTTGTCTTGTGAGGAAAAATGCAGGGAATGAATACACATAGCTTTCTTATATTCTTTGATCTACTTTTTCCAATTTTCACTCCGCAATTTCCAACTTGCAAAGATCTCGAAGGAGAATAAAATTCTGGTTGGTATTGGTTTGGAAGAAAATGTGGATATGCCAAAAAAAGGAGCACTAAATTATCGTCGATTTGAAATCGTCACAGTTCAGAAAGGATTTTGCTATGACACGCTATTGTTTAAAGAGATTGTAACGGTTCGATGACAATGAACATGTTGTATTTTTTTTTGTCACTCAACTTATAATTTATTTATTATAATTTTCTATTCTTAGTAACTCAAGGTTACATGAATGTTATGATTGGAAGTATGATATGTTTCAAGGTAGTTTTTTTAAATTGCTTTCACCAAATTAAAATCGATTAATTACTATATAATTTAATAGCATGAATGGAATATATGAAAAATTATCTTCAAGGTAATAAGACATAAGATTTGACTTACATTAATGATTGAAAATATTCTTGAGATCATGAAAATAATAATATGAAGTACTTTATTTAGATAGATCATATCTATACTTCAAAGTTGAGATCATAACTAAAAACTCATATTCCCGTTTGACCAAAAAATATAATCTCCGGTTAAACTATTAAATTTAAGTAATACAAGATTAAGTCTAACTAAGGATAATAACCCTAGATATTGAGCACAAAAACGTATAGTAGATGGGACAGATTCTGTATATGGTTAGTGACAATAAATGTAAAATACTCTTGAAGCAAGAACATTAAAGGTGATATAACTAACAATATTTATCAATAAATGGCATTTACATAAATAAAGAGAATGATTCACCCAATAATGGATGGGTGGGACGAATATTTTGCCTGACAATAATGAATGACAGATAGATCCAAGACTCGCATGAACAATCCTCGGATCTGGTAGAAAGGTGGGGAATAATATATCAACAAAAATATTTGTAAAAAGGTAATCTTTGTGTTTTTGCAAGAGAGGGAGTCTTCTTCTCAAAAGTGTTCTTATCAGAATGAATATTACATGCCCCTATCATTGTCTTTTTTTTCTATATATATAAGGTATTTTTCCTAAGAATCCCTAATAGTACAAATGCAGGGAATATCCACTAGAATATTTCCTTTTAGTACCCTATCATGACAAATTAACCGTTACAAGTCTTATCATCAATAGTCAATCTCGACCTCGACCCTTGTTGACATCTTGACTACGATCTCTATTGATATCTCGACCACGACTCATGTCGGCACCTCGGCCATTGACTCACTGCGTCTTGGACGAGCTCGACCGATAACTTTCTTTAATGCCATATTACGCTAAATATTCTGAAGATAGATTTTTACCTATACAGTTAGTCCCTCCGCTTATTAAGGACGAGCTTGGACAGCCTTGATGAGCGGACTCTGTTTGTCGTAATTGACAAAATTGGGCAAGCAAGTTGGGTAGCGACGTTTTAGGCGAGGTGGCAACATGACTTTTCGTGAGTTGCAAACTTCGGGGATGCATTGTTTCAGAATGACGTCATGACATCATGCGTCATTATGACGTATTTTCCCGACGCTTTGCGTCATTTCTTGCGCCTCTGCCATTTTGATACCTGCGTTGGGTAATGATTGCCTGATTTCTCGGTCTTGGTGCTTGAACTCTTATAAATAGGAATCTGAGGCCATTTGTGTTTGTTTTGCATTCTCCTAATATCGAATCCCCTGTGTTTCTTTCCTTCATTCTCCATACTGAACCCTAGTCTCCTTTTTGCTTCGCCGTTGCGTGTCCACTCTCCTGATTCCAGTGATCTTCGTTGCTTCCAACTCCTGTGCTTAAAACATCCTCCTTCAAGAATATGGTTAACGCATACTCTGGCTCCGGTATGGCGGCTAACCCTACCCCCTTGGCGGTACGTATGCCTCCTTACGGCGACAGTGTTTCTGTTACCCCTGAGGATGATAGATTTCCTACGGTGGAGGAAATAATTCCTCGTAGTGAAAAGACTAGATCTGACTTTTCAAAGTTACCTGAAGACGACCCTGAGGCCTCGAAATCAGTGATGAACGAGGTCGGTCTCGCTGAATTTAGGGCAAAGTTCAAAATTTTGACTCACATCGATTTGGTTCCGGCGGGACACGATGTGGTACAAATACACCGCCCAAGATATTGTGCGTTCTATGCGTATCCGTTCTATGTAGGCTATTCCTTCCTCTTATCCCATTGGCGGAGGAATTTTGCCGCTACTACGGCGTCTGCCCGGCCCAACTCTCCCCTAACATTTACAAGCTTATCCCCATGTTGACGAAATATGCAGAGTTGGTTGGCTGCGGGGTCTCTCTTCGCCACTTGATGCACCTCTTCGCCCCTAGTTTCTATAGGGGGATGATACTGTATCTTCGTCACCGAGAAAGTAAATGTTTGGTTGTAAAGATGGACGACAAAGCAAATTGTCAGTTCTGGCTCAACTACTTCTTCGTCAAGACCGAGGACGTGGTGGCCAACTCGAGCAGATTCCCTGAGGCTTGGAATTATGCCCGTAAGTATCTTTGCCAAGCATTTGTTTTGCCCGTTTTAAGTCGTAGTCTAGCATTCCGTCTTTTTCTTGTAGTGGGGAAAAAGACTGGGTCAGCCAGGCCTTGCCTCTCATAGTGGGGATTCATGAATGACTGACTTTTATCAAAAACTTCATGACCGCGCCTTCAGTGACCGGTGAGTTCGTCTATCTGTATTCACATATACGTTTGTTATCTTTTGTCCATGCCGTTTTGACCTCATGGTCGCTTTCTCGTTACGATTTTGTGCAGGAAGTGACAGTCTTCTAACTTTTCTTTTGCAGCCCGAGGATCTTCGAAAAGGCCGAAGGCTCCTGCTCCTGCGTTCTGCAAAAGGAAGGCAGCTTCTGTTCCTTCTGCCGCCGTGAGGTCTGCTCGGTTATCAACTACTCTTGCTGCGGGACTCTCAACTTCTCCTCTACATCATCTAATAGACGAGGACGACGAAGAGGAATCATCACCGAATGGTGATAATTTGCTTCCCGGTAAGAGGCGGTCTATAGATGTCGGAGAAAGAGATGTCCGTGAGGGGAGCTCGGTGATGGAGGATTTCATCATCTGAGAAACGACGACCATAGATCTTAGAGATGACACCGAGTTACCGCCCATGATTTCACTGTCATCGGGGGCCGAGGAGGTACGTCTCTCCCTGAGGCCGTGATGGATTTTGAGGGGCCGTCGGCGAGAGTCCTGACACCTTACGGCAGGATGATCCATCGGCTTCGCTACCAGCCGAGGATCCTTCTTCCCGGGTTGATACAAAGGGAAAAAGCGTAGCCGAAGAAGGTTATGAGACGGGCTATGATATGGATACTGAGGAGGTAAGGATGATGGGAGAAGGGCTTACCCGACTTGAGGTGAGATTGGAGGGGACCACGCGGACCATTGCGATCCCCTTGGACCGGGATTTTCTGGTGGATATCGAGTACGTGGTCCCTTCTCTTGGTCCCCTCTGTTCCGATGTGGAGGGTAAAACACTTGAGAAGAAGCTAAAGGATTCTACTTTGTCGAGAAGAATAGTCGGGCTCGCTCTTAGGGTAAGCCTTTTGATTATGTTTTTTTGTTCTTTTTTCTTGTTGAGCTCAGTTTTGTTCTTATTCCTCATTCGCTGTCTTCTTTCAGACCGTGATTTTGGAGATCGAGAGTGCCCGGCGAGAGGAGAGGCGTAAGGCTATTTTTCAGAATATGGAGCGAAAGTATCGCGAATACCGTGATAAACACCGCGAGCTTTGCAGGCGGCTTGGTGGGAGCAACAATTTCCGGGCTCTTCGAGACGAACTGAAGGAGAAGGATGACGAGTTGATAAGGGTCATCATAAAATTCAGCAAACTCAAGGGGGCATTGACGGACAAAGAAGAAGAACTCGAGGTGAGCAACGGGGTTGAGGCTCAATGCGCCGATCTTCAAGCCCAGGTGGTTTCATTGCGCGCCGAGCTCGAGGAGTGTCAAGTCAAAGTGGATGCTCTGAGTGGCGAGGTTGCTGATAAGGCGGCGGGCTTAGAGAAGGCTGAGGCCAATCGCGATCCACATTCTTCGTTATGAGCGGGAGAGTGCTTTGGCGACGGCCAGGCTCAGGGAGGAGCGGCTTGATGAGCGGATAGGGGAGCTGGAGATGAATCTTCGAGCCTTAGTGATCGAGCTGCAGTTCTCGAGGCCGAGAAGGCACATTTGTTGGCTCAGCCATCCTCATCCCGCACTTCTGCCTTTCCTGATGTTTTGCGAGATTTGTACGAGCAATGGATTCACGCTGAGGCCTAGCTAGATATATTTAGGGATCTGGTGGGGACGGGGGCTGTTGCAGAAGCCAACTTCGAGGACACTTGTGCTAATGCACGTAAAGCTCAGTTTGCTTATGGCTATGATCCCGTTACACCAGAAGCTGACGATGACGAGAAGAATGCGGGCGTGGATCGGATCGAATAGGATGCCTGGTATGAGGATGAATATCTCGCTGGCGATGGCGAGGAGATAGGTGGAGACGATTTGGGCGATCAAGTTGGTGGCGCTGCTGGGCCAGGCGGTGATTAGTTGTTCTTCTTTTTTGTTTAGCCGCAGACTTGTGTGTACTTTTTGTAGGCGTGCTGCCTTTGTAAAAAATATTCTAAGTATGAAGTGTTAGTTTTGTTATTCGTACTTGATTCCTTTTCTTTGTGCAGGTTCTTTTCTAATTTTGTTGCTTGATTTCCTTTGTCGTAAAAAGTTTGTTTGAGTAGGCTGAACGAGGTTGAAAGTAGCCTTCATTTAGTTAAGGTCGTGGTCCGAGTAGGTGTTAATTCGAATGAGTTTGAATGTAACCTTTAATTAATTGAGGTCGTAGGCCGAATAGGTGTTAATTCGAATGAGATTGATTGTAACCTTTAATTAATTGAGGTTGTGGGCCGAATAGGTGTTAATTCGAACGAGGTCGAGTGTAACCTTTAATTAGTTGAGGTCGTGGGCCGAGTAGGTGCTAATTCAAATGAGGTCAAATGTAACCTTTAATTAATTGAGGTTGTGGGCCGAATAGGTGTTAATTCGAACGAGGTCGAGTGTAACCTTTAATTAGTTGAGGTCGTGGGCCGAGTAGGTGCTAATTCAAATGAGGTCAAATGTAACCTTTAATTAATTGAGGTTGTGGGCCGAATAGGTGTTAATTCGAACGAGGTCGAGTGTAACCTTTAATTAGTTGAGGTCGTGGGCCGAGTAGGTGCTAATTCAAATGAGGTCAAATGTAACCTTTAATTAATTGAGGTTGTGGGCCGAATAGGTGTTAATTCGAACGAGGTCGAGTGTAACCTTTAATTAGTTGAGGTCGTGGGCCGAGTAGGTGCTAATTCAAATGAGGTCAAATGTAACCTTTAATTAATTGAGGCCGTAGGTGCTAATTCGAACGAGGTCAAATGCAACTTTTGCTTGGGGAGAGCAGAAATAAATTTCATGCTTTAATTAATTGAGGTTGTGGGCCGAGTAGGTATTAACTCGAACGAGGTCGAATGTAACCTTTGCTTGGGGAGAGCAGAAATAAACTTCATGTACTTGTGCTTTATTTAAATTCTTGGAGAGATTTACATATTTTTGGGCGATGGCTGGTAATTCAGTCCTAGTCCCGGTCTATCTAGTCCCTTCATTGGTCGAGCTAGAAAAATAGTGAAAGATCGAGCAATGAACTGGTCGTCCAGTGTCTTCGTCTGTGCGCACTTCAATCCTGAAGTATCCCAGTCATCGCCTCGTTAAAAACCTCCTCGAGAAAATTCAATTGGGACAAAACTCGAGTGAGGGAAAAAGAGTGCGACTTTGGGGACCTCGTCCTTTAAAAGTTAAAGTACTTGAGGTGTGTAATGTTCCAGTTGTTTGGTAGTAGCTTTCCTTCCATTGTTTCTAGTGTGAATGACCCTTTGCTTGTTGCTGCCATGATTTTGTAGGGGTCGTCCTAGTTTGTTCCTAGTTTGTCTTCCCGTGGGTCTTTTCTTGCTTGTGTTTTAGCTTTAAGCACGTAGTCCCCGACTTTAAGCGGCATGATCTTTGCCCTTTTGTTATAGCAGCATTCTGCTTGTTGCTTTTGGGCGACCATTCTTACGTAGGACATATCTCTTTGTTCCCCGACTTCGTCGAGTTCCTGCCTTCTACTATCATCGTTCTGGGGTCTGCTTTCGCGGAAGTATCTTAGACTGGGCTCCCCGACCTCAATTGGTATTACTATATTAGTCCCATAGACAAACGAGTATCGTGGGTCGTGGTAAACTTCACGCTGTTGATGGAAGCGTCGTCTCCACTGCCGATGATCATGTGGATGGTGCGGGCTGGTGAGGGCGGCTTCGGCGGCCCTTGATGTTGTTCGCATCCCCTGGAAAAGTTGGTCCTTCCCCGATTTCTCAGCAATTCTTTGAGGTGTCCCTGTCGCAGCATGTTTACGACCTCCTATCTTAGGGAGATACAATCTTCGATTTTGTGTCCTCGCTCTTGATGGAACTCGCAGAGGGCGTCTGATTTTCTGGTACTCAGGTCCGACCTCATCTTTTGTGGCCACTTAACCTTTGGTCCGAGCTTCTCCAAGGTGTAGACGATCTCTGTAGGTGACACGCAAAAATTGTGAGCGGATAGAAAAGGGGCATACCTCTTTCATTCCGGCGAGTCCCTGTTCTTGATTAGGGTGGGCCTTCTTCATGGCGAGGTGAGGATACAACGGTAGTTCTGATATATGGGAGATGTCGTTCCCGGGTTGGCTGTGAGGCCGCTGGATCTCTTCTGATATCACTTCTCCGATTTTTTCTGGATTCTGCTTGTACTGAGGTCAGTCGATGAGTCGGCCCATTGAGGTCGTCTTCGTCTGCTCGAACTTCGGCACAGTATGCATTATGTATTTCGTCCCAAGTTGTTGGGGGGTATTTCATAAGACGACTTAATAATTTTTTTGTCGCTCTTGAACCATTTTTGTTCAGCCCGTTTTGAAAAGAGGCTACCACCATTCCTTCGGATACATTGGGCAAAGTCATTCTCACTCGGTTGAAACGGGCGATGAAGTCCCTCAGTCCTTCTCCCAGGGACTATTTGATAGCAAAGATATCATTCACTCTTGCTTCGGCCTTCTTGGCCCCGGCATGGGCCGTCACGAACTTATAGGCCATTTCCTCGAAGGTTTTGATGGAACGAGCTGGCAGTTGCGAGTACCAGGTTAATGCCCCTCCTATGAGGGTTTCGCCGAATTTCTTCAGCAGAATGGAGGATACTTGTTCTTTGGCGAGGTCATTGCCTTTCACAGCGATGACGTGGTGGGTCACATTATCCTCGGGGTCGGTTGTTCCATCGTATATTTTCGGGTAAAGCACATTTTGAAAATCTTCGGTATGGCATGTGGGGAAGCACTATCACTGTACGGCTACTTGAAGAACCCACCAGCATCTCTCTTCGGCAATAACTTAGGAACGCCCAATATTTTATATACCCTTTCTCGGTGCTCTCTCATTTGATCCCGAAGTGTCTTGTTCTCATTTTTCATTTGAGGTGCAGCACAAGTTCTCGCATTTGCTGCAGCCGCGTCCTGAACGGGTTTATGGAGGACGCTGGTCAGTGTATCAGTTAGCCAGGCCTCAAGGAGTTTCTTTATCGCTAGCAGTGTCTCCTCTTCCACGGATGTGGAGGCTGTCTTGCCAAGGGATTTTGTGATGCTGCAGTGGGGAGGGGTGATCCACCTCGCCTAGGGGAGACATTGGGCGTTGTGTCCTCGTCCACTGCTTCAGAGCTTTCGTGGATGATGTCCATGAGGTTGGTTGGGAAGTCACTCATTATTCTCGTTCTTTCTTCTTTGTTACCTGCCATGTTAGATATGTGCATGCAGAGAGAAAAAAAGTTCTTATTTTTTTTTTAACGTCAGCAACCAGTGCCTGTATTAGATCTAGAAGAAACTAAAAGACTTAGTTAGAAAATTCCCACAGACGGCACCAAATTGTTTGACCAAAAAATATAATCTCCGGTTAAATTATTAAATTTACGTAATACGGGGTTAAGTCTAACTAAGGATAATAACCCTAGATATTGAGCACAAAAACGTATAGTAGATGAGACAGATTCCGTATATGATTGGTGACAATAAATGTAAAATACTCTTGAAGCAAGAACATTAAGGGTGATATAACTAACAATAAATATCAATAAATGGCATTTAAGTAAATAAAGAGAATGATTCACCCAATAATGGATGGGTGGGACGAATAGTTTACCTGACAATGATGAATGACAGACAGATCCAAGATTCACATGAACAATCCTCGGATCTGGTGGAAAGGTGGGGAATAATATATCAACAAGAATATTTTGTAAAAAGGTAATCTTTTTGTTTTTGCAAGAGAGGGAGTCTTCTTCTCAAAAATCTTCTTATCAGAATGAATATTACATGCCCCTATCATTGTCTCTCCTTTCTATATATATGAGGCATTTTTCCTAGGAATCCTTAATAGTACAAATGCAGGGAATATCCACTAGAATATTCCCTTTTAGTACCCTATTCTGACAAATTAGCCGTTACAAGTCTTATCATCAATAGTCAATCTCGAACTCGACCCTTGTTGACATCTTGACTGCGATCTCTGTCGATATCTCGACCACGACTCATGTCGGCACCTCGGCCATTGACCTCGCTGCGTCTTGGGCGAGCTCGACCGATAACTTTCTTTAATGCCATATTACGCTAAATATTCTGAAGACAAATTTTGGTCTATACAATTTCCATTAGGAGTAGGATAAAAATTAAGTTCCTTGTATGACAAGATGGCAGAATATGGAGTTGCTCACCTATACTAATTATAATTTCGTGAACAGTTCCTCTGATATTACAAATATTTGCAGTTTGAGTTTTCCTTATAAAGAATACCATTATAAAAATTGATTCATTCTTATAGAATGATATCGTTTAGTGATAACACAAACATATTCGATAAATCAGTATATTCAATTGATGAAATGTGATATTTTGGTATGAAGTACCTTTTGTCTCAAAAAGGTTGAAGATGGCTCGTGCAAAGAGATTGATGTTTCGCCACATATATATTGAACGAGGTTTGGAAGGATAATAAACAAATATAGCCACTGTATATACTTTTTCTTATAAGAGTTTGAGAATAAGTTACCATAACGACGATCCACATAACTTGTACTTTATTCTTTCCAGGTATGATGATAATTAAAGAAAAAATGCAAAAGGAGAAAAAATACAAAAACTTAGGACTACAGCAGGGTTCGAATCTGCGCAGGCGAAGCCCAACAGATTTCAAGTCCACTCGGACATATCGACTTTGGCATCTGTAATGACGACGCTATCTTTATCTTATACTCGGACATATACTCAGCGATGTATGTATATGGCCTCATCCTAGAGTGCTAACTCAGTTTATTTCTGTGCGTGTAAAAATGAACTCCCTTCATCCCAAAATATTTATCATGTTTTCCTTCTCGAAAAGTCAGAAATCTTTGAAGCTAAATTGGATTTGATTAATTCGCATCTTAGAATTAAAATTTACATATTCAAAAATTATATGACAAGAACTATATATTGCAATTTTTCTCATATCAATATAGTTAAAAAATATATGTCAAAATTTTGGAAGTTTGACTCTGGAGAAGTAGAACATAACAAAAGCATCTGGATAAGCTAATAGGTCAGCTCGTGCTCCAGATAAACTCCCATCCTTGTGTAGCTTCGAGCCGCTTCACTAACGGATTGCATATCATCTTAACCAAAAGAGATAGAACTAAATAATTATGCAGGAATTGTGCATCTGCAGAAGCAACATTTGGATGCTTACTTTATACTTGACATCGAAATGTCCTACATCAAACATGGTTCTTTGTACTATACACCAAGGCAAAAGAAGCAATTCAGCTGTTTGCTGTCCCTATGTTTATGCCAACTATGACTGAACTAACTTTTTACCTAATGACTACTTTCCTATATGCCATATAGGATTTGAGAATATACACATGAAACGTATTTCTGTTCACAAACAATGTTTGTTCCTATATCAACTAGATCACTCTCTGTGGTACAAGCATCATCCATTCCTCAAGAGACTAGCCATCAAAAGGATTGAGAACTCTTTAAGAAAGGTTTTTTCTTGATGAGAGAAGCAGAAGTTCAAGTGGTTACATCCAAGTCCTCTGCTCCTCAAGCTTGTAAGATGTCAGATCAGACCCAAACAAAGAATCCAAAAGCAATCCTTGAAGTTTTATGTACATTGTCTGTTAAGTTTCGGAGATTCGCACTCCTAACTTGCAGTAGTAATCAAGTTTGGGCACCATGAAGAAAATGGTGTTTCCACTAGACGGCAATCACAAGAATTCACCACGAATACTCTTCAGCTATTCTGTCTGATTTGGTTTGACGTGAAAAAAGCGCGACACTTCTTGATAAAGTTGCTCAGCCTCAAATGGCTTCGACACATAACCATCCATTCCACATTTCTGACACTGTTCATTTGTAGCTTGAATCACGTCAGCAGTCATGGCCAAAATGGGCACTTTCCAGCTTGAAGCATTTCCATAAGCTTCAACAGGAAGTTGTCCAAGTTGGATACGGCTATTGATGTCAGATTCCATGTCGCGGATTCTCTTTGTAGCTGCAAACCTGTTATTGAATTTTATAGTGTTACCATCAGCTTAAAAGCGATTTAATTTGTCAAACATATAACAGAGCTTCTCTAAATGATACTTGTGCAGAGCAGAAAGTGCGATAAAGGAATTGCTATGATTGGAGCAGAAGCTCATGGTTATGCAAAAATAAGCAAGGAAAATATAAATTAGCGGGTCTAAAAATGGTAGATAACATAGCGTTTCTTAAGAAACATACCCATCCATTTCTGGCATCTGAATATCCATGAAACATGCATCAAACTGATGAGGTGGTTTTAAGAAAGTGATTGCCTTTTTTCCACTGTCTGTGCAGACAACATCAGCACCATACTTCTTCAGCGCAGCAGCAGCTACTCTAAGGTTCACATTATTGTCATCCACAACCAAAATTTTTCTCCCTTGAAGGAGCTTGGAAAGAGAAGAACCGGAGAGCTCTCCATTCGTGCAATTCCCTTTGTTACCAACACCCATGGCACGTTGGAGCGATGCAGCAAGCATACTCACCCTTAGTGGCTTCATGATGACAAATGGAGTAGAAAAACCATTGACTACACCAACTCGGCTAGAATTTATAGAGTTAGCTAATATAAATAGTTTAGGAGGGACATTAGCATCGATATCTCTTAAGTTTTTGACAAAGAGACTTGACACTCCCAAATCATTATCCCAGATCTCCTGTTCAATGAGGATCATATTTGTGACCCTGTTGTCAGTTCTTAAGTAAGACAAACCGTGATTCAAATCTGAAACCACTTCAGAATGAACTCCAAGTCGTTTCATGTGATACTGTGAGACCCTAGCACGGACAGTTCTTGGGTCAACAATTAAGGCTCTCATGCCATGGAATTCTGAAGAAACAGAGTTTGACGGATTGTTGATTTGTTGGCTCTTCTGCTCATTCCAATTACAGCGGCCATTGGTGAAAACAGCAGTAAAAGTAAAGGTGGATCCAATTTTTGGCAGACTTACAAATCCAATTTCACCCTTCATAAGTTGAACCAAACATTTGCTTATGCTAAGTCCAATACCTGTTCCCCCATGGATGCGAGCAATAGAAGGACCAACCTGCATGAAGGGGGTGAATATACGAGATTGAGCTTCTAAAGGAATTCCTACACCAGTGTCTTCTACTGAAACTATCAGATTGATCTGACCCAGTGAGGAAGATGTGAAAGAAGCAGATCCTTCTTGATTGAAAGCTACAAAACTTCTCCAGCTCTGTCGTTTATCGGCTACATGCAATCCACTCAAAGTGCACTTTAACGACGATTCCATCTTGAACTCCTCAGATGACTCAATCACTTCCTCGACAAGATGGACCATCACAAATATATGACCTTTTTCAGTGAACTGCAAAAAGACATTATACTTTTAGAGTGTGTGAAAAGTATGATCATCCAACCCAAAACCTAAAGTGGGGTGGAGTACCCACAATTAACCCCCTAGATGCCCTTATATATGCAATGTTTAATTTTATATATCACCAGAAGTCCAAAACTCTTTTTTGACCTTGTATATCAATGTGAGTCATTATCTAAGTTGCTCAGACACGGGTGCGGGTGTCTGGTTTCGAGATGTTAATTCCAAGATTCGGGGATATGGATCCTAGTATGGATACGGATGCCGAGATCCGGCTAAAAAGCAATTCAAAAAAAAAAAATATATATCTAAATTATGAGAAATTTTGTGGAGTACTTAAGTATAGCTTGTAATGTGTGGATTTCTTTTTTATTATCAAGTTGTAAATGAGTAAAAGATTGATTTCCTAGATAAGGTATGCTATTTTCTTCAAATTTACCCTAGTTTTGTTTCTGATTTCGGGAATCAAATTGTATCTCGTCCCAAATTTTTCCGTCTGTCGTGGTCAAAGTATCCAAAATTATTTGACCAGATCCGGTACGGATCCCATACGCACATTTATACTAGTGTCGTGTCGACACGGGTGCGGCACCTAAACTGCCGTGTCGGAGCAACGTAGGTCATTATATATCTGTGCACCCTCCTGGTCCTTACGGGCATACATACTTGATATGGGTCATTCCATATCTCCAGCACTCTCTAGCATATGTAGCTCAATAGTGGACTTGAATGCACATTTACACATGTGAGAGTTGGTTTACCAAAAGTTGGTGTTGATCTAAGTTACGCGGACTCTTCGTTTTTGGTGCCGCATCGTCTCGACACGGGACGGGAGCGGGAGCGGGATATGTCCCGATACGTCCCGGATTCGGTCAACTAACTTCGGATACCTTGACATGAGTCCATTGACAAATTTGGGGGGAAACTGAGATTTTAATTTCTCAAAATTAAAAATAAAACCGATTTAAGACATGGGAAATAGCATACCTTCAATATTGTAGTATTTTTGTCTCATATTTGCTGCTTTGTAGTTCAGAAAAACTAAGAATTCAAGGGGTCGTGTTCTGAGTTCGGACCTCTGGCAGACAGTAGCAGCGATATAGATGGAGAGTTGGTGGAAGGACTTGAATGGCTTTCTTTTTCTCTTTATAGCTCTATTTGTTATAATTTTGAGTTTTTTTAGCCAAATCCCCTCACCCGTATCCATACTTGGATCCGTACCCCCGAATCTTAAAATTTAGATTTTGCCGAATCCGACACTCGGATTCGTGCCCGTATCGGATGCCCGCACCGAGTCCGAGCAACTTAGGTGTTGATACCTTGTCAAAAAATCTAAGCCTTCAAGTTAAAATTGCAAGGAAATTAAGTGGGGCAGCACAACACCTTTTTAGAATCCTTTAGATGCCTGTATATCTCCGATACAACAATAACAACTGTGTCTTGGTCCCAAGCAAGTTGGGATCAACTAGAATGACTCAAATCAAGTATATAGAAACAATATCCCTGATATATGACATATATATCTTCATTAAAGTGAGTGATATACATATGCTATAACAGATTTATTAAAATCAGGCGCAACTTTGGTAACTTAATTAGCAGAACATGACAAAAGCACGTTATCGACTGCACTAGTTACTTTCTTTTTTCTGCAACACACTCAGTTAATTCCTACATAAGAAAAACACCGGATGGATCTTTAGTAATTTTACATATCCCTTGACAATTGAGTTGCTCAAATGGTAAGCACTCTCCACCTCCAATCTTGAGGTTGCGGTTAGAGTCACCAGGGTAGCAAAGGGGAGTTCCTATGGAGGGGTTAAAAAAAGGCACAAACTCACATATCAACTCCAGTTTAAACTCAATCAGAGAGTAGCGTTCCTCTTTCGCTTTCCCTTTCTCTCCTAGTTAAGTCAACTCTTTGTCACTGCTATATTTTCTGGGAGCAAAGTTGAAGAGATATGTGAACTTACTTTGATAGAGTTTCCCATCAAGTTTGTGATAATCTGACGAAACCGTCCAGGGTCACCAATGAGCACATCGGGAACCTTATCAGAGATGTAAACTGCCAACTGCACTCCAGAAAAAGAATAATTAGATCACAATAGGAAAAAGAAGATAGTATTAATAAATGGAAAGTCTAAGGTGTGGAGTACCTCAACTCCTTTTTCTTGAGATTTCCCCGAAAAGAGCGAGAGAACCTCATCCAGAGTAGCTCTCACATCAAAACAGACTGCCTCAAGCTCAAGCTTACCAGATTCTATCTTTGCTTGGTCCAAAACCTCATTTATTAGTGAAACTAAAGCTTTACCACTGGCCTGAGCTGTACTGACATAATCTTGTTGTGTCACATCTAGATTGGTGTCCATAAGCATATGAAGCATGCCTGTGAAACAAGTGTATACATGTTTATCCTAATACTCTGAAATCCTCTAAAATATAAGAGTAATGCCGCAGCAAATTGCAAATTTTAAGACTCACCAAGAACACCATTCATGGGGGTCCTGATTTCGTGGGAAACAGTAGCGAGAAACTACAAATGATAGAGGTCAATTTAGGTCATATCCTATAACAAGTGTTGGATAAAAGTATTTAGAGAAAAAAGAAAAATCATATATACCTGTGATTTTGCAACGTCAGCAGCTTCAGCACGCTTTTTCAGCACCATCATCCAATGATAATCATCCTCAACTTTGGCTATTCTATTTATTGTTGCATGAAAGATTTGCCCAATAAGCAATGCAATTACAAGGATTCCTGTTGCAGTTGTGATGCCTAGCCAAGGCCATGGTGGTTTCTGTTTGAATCTGAAAAAATAAAAGAGTAGCAATCTCAGAGGATTCAATCTTAAATTCAAATCTATTGAGACTCCTCAAATCCTTAGTGTCCATATCCAGGTAAGCGAATAGAAAAAGCCTAAAATGACAGGAATCATGATTATACACAAAGAAGACATCCAATGATGAAAGCACAAAATCACCTGCAACGCATCTCATGCCTTCGAAATGGATCGCCAAAGTTGAGGGCACTGACATGCTCCACACCATCACTTGACACATTCGAACCATACATGCTAATAGGGTGGGAGATATTAGTTGTATCATACACATTTACAAGGATAGTTTGCTTGCTTGCAAGCTGCTGAAGAAGCTTCTCTACAAGTGACTCAATGTCAAGGACTCCACCAAGATACCTGCTTGGAAAGGGAAGAAGCTTATAAATTCCAGAATATTAGCTTACACCAAAATGTGAAATTCAAAAATGCTGAACAAGATCATTATCTTTTGTCTTTCTCCTGAAGTTTTTAGATTCTATTTCCACTATGTAAGGGGCAACATATTCCAAAAGTTGAGTAGTCAGTGAGTGATTGTATAAAGCAGATGACAATACCCGTCAGTTGCTTGGATCCTTTCATTTGGAGTTGCATTAGAAGGAAGATCAGTTTTGTAAACTGCAAATGTCTTTATCACTCCAAGGCGATTTGTTTTAAGTAGCCTGAAGGGAGCCGTGAGAACACCCTTTCCTGATTCCCTCGCACGTAAAACATTCTCGCGATCTTCCTGTTTGGCACAATCATTTATAAGGGTCTTGCTCTTTGTACTTCCCTTTGCATATGTGTGTGCGTGTGGCAGATTTTAAAATAACTAAGTCTAGCTATCTAATAATGCACATTCAAAGAACACTTGGGAAGATTTAACAAAGACATTACCTCTCCGGAGAGCATATCAACAGAAATTACATGTGCAATAGTATCCTGTGCAAAAATAACAGGGGCATATTCCGCCTGAACTGGTGATGGCTCCAGGCCATCTCTATCATACTCGTCATCTTTGTGAACTGGAGTTTGTTCAAGTGTATCCATTCTCCTAATACTCCAACCTTGTTGCTTCTCAAACTCTTTTCTTTCTGAGTGGAGCACTCTTACTGCATATGCTACCCCACTTGTAAGAGGCCTCTCGAACGCTGTTCTTTCTGTATATCTTGCAAAAGTACCCTGCAAGCACAAAGTTTTTGGGTATTTTAGACAATTAAAGAGAAAGATTACTAAGCTGGTTCTATAGGCCCAATGTAACTAATAGTCTGTTTGGCCAAGCTTCTAAAATCACCTTATTTTGAGAAATACTTTTTCTCAAAACCATTTTTGGTGAGAAACAGTTTGTGTTTGGCTAATTAATTTGAAAAGCACTTCTAGTAACAATCAATATCATTTAAAAAGTGCTTTAAATGTATTTTTCTCAAAAATGTTTTTCAAAAAAATATTTTTAGGAGAGAAGCTACTTTTTTCCGCTTTCTCCAAAACTACTTCTGTTTCTACTCAAAAGCACTTTTTTTTTTCTTCTAAAAGCTTGACCAAACACTTCAACTATGAAAAAATAAACATCTTTTTGAAAAAAAAAGTGTCTTTGGCCTTGGAAAAGCTTGGCCAAACAGGCTATAAGAACACCTTGAAGACTAATAGCAAAAGATTTAGACAGTCACTTTTATTTGATTGAAAAAACAAGTCTATGGAGTTCAACATAAAAGTGACCAAGAAAGAAAAAAAAGCACAAGAATTTATGGTTTAGAGTTCACCATTTAGTATATATGTGAAAACTTACTAAGACTTCAATTATAAACTTCTAAAACCCATAATTTTACAACTACAATAAGTTTAGTGGTAAGAACTTAAAGATTCAAGTTTAAATCCTGGATGGATAAACTGTTTTCTTATGGATCAAGAATTGTATGGTCTTAAGAAGAAGATGAAATTATGACCTGATCAATAGCAGAAGGGTTCCTGGCATGGTGGAAAGTAGAGATGAGAATGGACATGGCCTGCACATGATTCATGCTAACATTGAACTGATCCTGTAACATCCGAGCCCTCTCATCACACATACTTGCAAGTGTTTCTTTTCTCTTGTCAAAAGCTTGAGTGCTCATGTACCAGAATACTGAAAAAGATACAACTATCCAAAATAATACCCATGCTATCAAAAGCTTCCTCCACCACTTCTTTCCTACGACATACTGAGGGTAACAATGGTAAATCTTACCACTCACCTCTGCTATACCTTCCCACAATTTCATCAATATCTGCTCCCCATCACCAAGCAAAGTCTTGCTACTCATAACTTCACCATTATTTAACCAATTCATGGACATCAAAGACACTAACCACCAACATAGAGTCAACAGCAAGTTCCCCAATTTCAAACCAAACCCAATTACATGGAACAAACTCATCCAACAAACAAAGACCCCTTTTCAAGAATCACTTTACTGAACCTAACACCACTAAAGATTCAAACATTAGGAAGTAGAGGAATAAAAGAGTAAAACAAGTGAAAGTCAATTTTTGATGCTATCTTCTTCAAATTAGAGGAATGCTGAATTGAGGAAGAAGATAAGAAACAGCAAAAAGCCAAAGAAAGAATCCTCAAGATTCGAGCAAGAATTTTGATCATTACCCAGTAAGCTACTGAAACAAAGCTAAAAAAACAAAAACAATGGGCCAAAACAAGATTCTCCAAAGGTAATTAATTCTAGTTATCAAGTCAGAAACACCAGACATAGATAAAGCAAAAAAACACAATTACGATCCCGCATACAAAGAATTTGACACCCAAGTCTTAACTTCTGTAGAATGTGTACCTTAAAGTATGCAAATATCAAAAATAACACGCTTGTTTTGGTTCTTGTAAGTTGCACAACTTGTGGAGTTTCAAGAGATAGCCAGTACTCAAAGTAATTTCTTTGCGAGTAAATATGTGTACCCTTAATGAGAGAGAAGAAAAGAAAGAATTTTGGTTCGTATCATAAAAACACTAAAACTAAGCTATAAAGAATCTGCAAAAGGAAAGATGAAAGGAATATGGTGGTGGTGGTAGAAATGTCTGCTGCCACGGTCTGTTATCTCTATCCAATTTCTGTCTACAACCAAATATTAAAGGAAAAATTAAATGAACATATTCCCATTATAATAAAAATATATGAGTGTAGAATATTTTAACGAAGGGCAGAAAAGTATACTTCCACTCAGCAGGAAAATGACTTTTATTTTTTAATTTCCTTTTTTCTTTTTCATGCTTACACTTAGCTTTTTGTGTTCACATCGCCTTATCTATCCACACAAGACAAGTCGTATGGTTACACGCCAAGTTGTTAAACTCTATTCCTTGTACGCTTCTAAAATCTGTATTTACAATATCATCCTTGCATGTGGAGCTATATATCATGCATGGCATCTAGGAAAGTAAAAATGAAAGAACATCAAATATTATTCTTTTAATAGAATTTTGCACTCTTGTATGGTTACAAGTATTATGGCACTCACAGATGATAAATGTAATCCTAATCCAAGTCTAAATCTAGCGTTTGGCGCGTAAAGATATTTACAAAATTAAATCATTGTTAAAAGGCAATTTTAAGTAACTTCAATTAATAGCCTTAATTGATAACATATAATCAGTGTTTTAAAAAGCGTGATCGTAAGGCGTTTTATATAAGTGAGGCATAAGCCCCGTGAGTATTTAATTTTTAATATTTCATAAAATAATAAAATTACAGTAAATATTTTCAAAAAGGTAAAATTACATAAAAATTGAAGAAAACTAATAAGTGAAAAATATATAGACGTGCCCCATCCCCACAAAAAACTAGTAATAATCCATTATACTCTATTTATAAGTACAAGTAACTTGAGTTAAAAGAATAAAGTTTTCTATGTGGGAACAAAAAGGATGACTAACTTGTAATTTGAACTTTGAACTTGCCGCTGCTATGGAGAGAAATTAGTTTTCTTTGTATTTGCAAAAAATAATTGGTTGTTAGACTAGCGCACAAGATAAGAATTAGGAAAGACCATAAATTAGCGTTTCTAGCAATAAAAAATAGTCTTGACTTTTAAATTTAATGTGTCAGTTCCTTTTTAAAACTTTTGAATAATTACAAGTTGACTTTTGAGAATTTGTGTATTATATTAAGGACTTATTAAGAAAATTTTGTTTTAATTTAAAAAACTTTCTTGGGCTTACGCCTCACTAAAAAAACGCATCTCAAACGCCCAGGCATGCCCCCAAATTGCTGGGCGTACGCCTCTTAAGACTTTCGCCCCCACCATCGCCTCGGGCATTTTTGATACGCCTCGTCCCAGGAGTCGCCCCGGAGACAAAAACGCCTTTTAAAACACTGTCTACAATAATGATAACTAGTCTGTCACTACAATAATAGCATTACTTTAACATATTAAATTAGACAAATAATATGAAAATAATAATTACATTCTCAATGTATGTATCACTAACTTTCTTTATATACTTTCAGATGTAGTTATTAACTCTTTTCAACTGCCACAGGCTAATCATTATTTTATGTCCATATATAGGTAAAGAAAGTTTATGTACAATGCCTTCATAATAACAACCCTCTCTAGAGAATCTGTATATATAACTTTAGACTGTGATTGTTTTGTAGAGCTTGGTACATTTGCATGTCTGGAATCTTTTAGTGCATTTTGCTGAGTTTAATATATTTGTAGAACTTGATTTATAAGTCTGGTTAGGATTAACCAAACATACTTAATTTTAACATATACGTTGACTTATTTTAATGAAATATCGAAATTAAATATGCTTTGAAATGGCTGCTGTACTTTCTTTGATTTCAGTACATAAAACGTCAACGAACTATAACAAAGTTGTCTTAGCTTCTTATAGTATATAAACAAATTTTCCTCTAACTTTCTGATCGATATTTTTGCAACTTTATAATGTTAAATATGTGTTTGTACTAAAAATATAGAAGGCGGGGTAAAAGGACAAAGACAGACAATAAAACTTGTTGCTGGAACCAACTTCTTTGATTAATTTGATTGTTGCTTTACCAGCTTTCTTTTGATTAATGGTAAAAAGTAATCCAAATATTAGACAAACTAGTGAGGTAAGAAAGTTAGTTGGCCAACCTTCTTTAGTACTTAGCTGTATTGTAGTAACCTTTTCTCTTCTCCTTTCTTGAGCCTTTTTTTTATGCTCAAGGAAACAAATAAAGTAAAAAGAAGGAAAAAGAGAGAGTATATTGGATATGCTGTGGCATCAAAGTGATGGCAAGCTAAGATGACTTGACAGACATATAGTATCACAAGCATATAGAGCAGAAAGCCTACCGTTTCTATGTTGCGAGCTTAATGCAGTGTATTTTAAGGAGAATAAATTGCTTCTTATTTTATTTTGTTCGACTCTATTTATTCGTCTGTTCTTGGATTACATAGTCGTACAAAAAGTTATAAGAAAGTTTCTCTAATTAATAGTGAATTTAGGAGACATGTTCTTATGCGACTGTTAATAATTTATTGACTATCTTAATATTGTAGTCCCCCAAATATTTTCCTACCTATTATTTGTATATACTAAAAGAGATGAATGGTCTAATAACACTAGAGTGAAATACTCCCTCCGGATCACTTTAATTGATTTCTTTTAGTTATTTTTGCAAATATTAAGGAATCTATTTTTAGTATTAATTAACATTGAAATTGATCATATTAACTTTAGTTTGTTCATTGAAAATATAACAAATACTTTTAGGCTATTTACTCCAAGGACAACTTAAAAAAAAAAAAAAAACTCATTCTTAATATAAAAAATCAAATATTATGGATCATAAAAAAAGACCAAAAGATCAATTAAAATAAATCGGGAGAGTATTCAATTATGGGTGGAGCGAAATGGAAGTTGTGAGTCTCTTAGGCTAGAATTTATTCGTTGCTTGATTCTTCAAAAAGACCCTTAATTAGATCTAGACTTAATGGTTACTTATTACACTTCTACTACACGACTCGCTCTCACATTTTCAAAGAAAAGTCTAGTACTGAATTAAAATCAGACTGTTAAGACTTGAGACTTCACATTTTAATGATTTGGTGTCATTATTGGTGAATAATGTATCATAAGTTGCAGAATGGTAAATATGAAGAAAAGGTAGGGTAAACTATAGAATGATGCAAAGGAGTCCTCTTTGTGAGGAAGTGATTAGGCCATCACTAAAAACACTCTCTTTTTTAGTGTCCTGTAGGGGAGGAGAGGAGGCGACAGCGACGTGTCCACGTCAATCCACCGGTTCTCTGACTTCTGCCCAATTACAAGCTACCAACGTTTTAATGCGCACATAAGCTACGTGTCGTCTCTATTAAAGGAGATAAAAAGAGCAAAGGCATCTATTAGCCACGTGGCCTAATGGGGTTTGTTTTTGCTGGCTATAGGACAAGGACACTACTCTAATGCTTATCCACTTCCACATGGCGTTCCTTTGAATTTTTGCAAGGAACAAAACAAATTTCAGTTTTTGAGTCTGAAAAAATGTTCATGTGAGAAATTTTCATTTATCTTTTTTATAAGAGTTGCAAGCTCAGATTCTTAAATTGTTAAAACACTTTTCAAACTTTATTTTGTTTTGCAAAAACGTCTCAAATAGACATTTTTTCAAAACTCAGAACTGAGTCTGTAAAGGTTATTTTTACAAACAAAAGCCACTGTTTGAAATAATACTTCTTTTTCTTTTGGGTCATGAAATGCTGCTTCTCATTTTTCTTCCTCTTTTTTCCTTTTCTTTGAAGAACTTTAATATATTACCTTCCACACTGTTGTTTTTTAAGGCTAAGATTAACATGTAAATTATCTTTTCTTCACTTCATATATCTAACATAAATTATTGTTATAAGATAAATTACACTTTTAATTATGCTAAGTTGACATTTTGGAATTTGGATCAATTCCGTAGAACACATAAAAGAACTTATAATTTCAGTATTCCTTTTTTTAAGTTCAAAAAGTGAATAGTATATAGCTATTCGTAACCAATATAGAAGTCTCAGAAATTCAATCTAGTTCGGTTTCCGAATCCAAGTCCTATAAATGTCCCAACCAACAATTATTTGGACAAACTCAGACCAAAAAAGATAAGATAAGCCAGACGAAAAAGAATATGACAAGATAATTAAGCCAATTAAATTAATTTCATTAGCTTACGCTTTGGTGAAGTGAACAAATGCGAATCAATTTTGTTCTCGTTTTACCAGAAACACACCAAAGTCAATTTGCATAAAAATTATAATGATTAGGAAGAATGTCATCACACTTTGCATTCCTCTACTGATTTTAAAACCTCTTGGTCTAACCTTTACCTATTGGTGAAGAAGGCTAGCTTAGGTGGCAAGGTTGTAAATGTTGGTTTTTTTTAAAGTAAGGTGTGAATGGATATGGAGTAAAATAAAAGTTTTGAAAGTTTCATTTTTTACTAATGAATCGCGTCTCTCATCAAAACAAGGGATGAAAACATTTGCGCTTATATAGCGAGCACTTCTTCTAACTCTTTAAGAGTCGAGAAAAAGGCAAGCCTCGTGCCGTCATCCCTCGATTTTGAATTTTGAGTTTGGTCGAATAATTTTACGGATATATTTTTTGGATCAAAATTATTTATCTTTTTTTGTTATTTAAATTTTTCCTTTTCGTTAATTTTCGCGCATAACAGATTTTCCGAAAAGGCATCTTCACACTCTTTCAACTCCAATTTATTGACTATAAATTCAGAGGATTAGCCTCGTTTTCATCACCGAAATATGATAAATCTCACCTCTCTTCTCTACATTTCTGTATAGTTTTCAAATACAAAACGTAAGTGTTCAGTGTGTGATTTTCTCCGCCATTTGAGTTCTTGACCTCGAGTGCAAAGGCGGAAAGGAGCTTGACTGCAAGACCTACTCATTAAGCAGGGACGAAAGTCGGCCTTAGTGATCCGACGGTGCCAAATGGAAGAGTCGTTGCTCAACGAATAAAAGTTACTTTAGAGATAACAGGTTAATCTTAGCTCTTGACACCTCGATATCGGCTCTTCACCACAAGTTTAAATAAGTCTAATAAATTTAAAATAACACAAGTTGTCTCAAATCAACTTAAATACGAATTCCTGAAGGATGCTCAAGACAACCCTTAATATGCCTCCTTAAATCAGCTGTGCCCTCCCACTTTCGACGAACATTAAAGACTCGACCATAGTTCATGCATTCTACTTTGCGAACTTCTTCATTTCTTCTACCACCTCAAAGTATTCTCAAACATGCGAGCAAACTCTAGAAGCACGGGGCATGATTTAATTTGGATTGAGAATTTGGGTTTGAGAATTGAGAGAAGTGAAGAAAAGAATAAGGGGGGAGGGGTTTATTTATAGTTTTTCAAAGGGTTAAATTAGTAAATAATAAAAGTGTTATTTTTAAAAAAAAAATCAAAAAATGGCTATTTTGCAATTAAGGCCATTGGGCAATGGTCAAAATGGGAGCTGGCCGTTGCCAACGGTCAAATATTTTTCAAAAAAGAATAAATTTAAAACTAGCTGTTGAACTGGTTTGGGCCGGTCCGGTTCACTTGTTCAAGCTTGACATAACATTATCGGTTCGATTAACTAGTATCCAAATCTACACCAGCACAAGCCGGTTCATTGTTCAGCCCAACCTTGCCCGACCCCTTTACCCCGGTCCGGTCGAAAATCGGTCTGGGCCGGTCCGAAACCGGGTCAACCTAGCCCGTTTGACAGGTTACTTATAGGCTTGGAATATTTTTAATTTTTTGTTTTGTGTTAATTAACATTTTTAATTTTCTTTTTTCTTTTTTCTGTTTATGGACACAGTTTTACTAACAGTAAATTCCAATTCTCTATGAATGAGACCAAATTACCAAAGATAGGAATATCCAAGCTCTAACTAAATTTGAAAATATAGGTTCGCAGGCTTACTTCAACTAAACCTTTCAATAAGTCTTGGTTAATAGTTACTCCCTCCATCTCAGTTTATAAAACTTAATACCTTGATCACTAATTAAGAATCAGTTTTATCAAATTTCAAAGCTAATCAGCTAGATTAATTGCTTTTTTAAAATTGATACTTAGAAATTACACGAAAAATCATGTAATTGCAATTTACCTTACGGTAAAATGGAAAAATTGCATTTTAAAATTTTAGTCAAATTTTGTTTAGTTCGAAACTTGGAGCTCGAAAATATCAAATCCTTTGAGACGCAAGGTTACAAATTAGCAGCATAATAAAAGCATGAGTCTTTGGTTTTGGAAAAATACCAAAAAACATGAACGAGGAACATTCAAAGAAAGAAGACGAAATGGTTCGGTAAGAAAGCGCTTCGGATCTTTTTTCCCAAACGTTATCATTGTTTATTTGGTAAATGGTAATTGGCATTGATTCTGTTAGCACATTTAAATACTTCTGCTTTAACCTATTGTTCTCTCGCTTTTGCTGCTTGGAATATCTTTAGAAACACGTAATTGTAGTATTTCGTACATTATAACAGTGTAATATAACAACAACAACAACAACAACAACCCAGTATAATCTCACTAGTGGGGTTTGGGGAGGGTAGTG
>AWOL01S0005971.1:8844-47804 GCA_000715115.1 Nicotiana otophora
CAAACGGGAAGGCTTGCAGCCAATGCTCCTCGCGAACGCGACTTTCAAGAACCAAACAGATAGGGGCGATTTTCAAGAGTCATTTTCTTCCCCAAAGTGTTGGTAAGTGATTCTAAATCATTTCCTTTCAATTACCCATTATATTTTATGAATTATTAACCTACAATCTAGAGTTTTCATGGTAGAATTAGGGGTTAGGGTAGAATTTAGGGATTTCAGAAATTTGGGGATTTAGACCTCAAATTGAGGTCATATTCCAAAATCAATTATATATTCAGGCTTGGGGGTGAATGGGTAAATAGATTTTGGTCCGAACCTAAGGTTTTGACCAAGCGGGCCCGGGGTTGAGTTTTCGATTTTTTGGAGGAAAATTTGAGAAATTTAATTTATGCAATATAATTGGTTCCTTTAGCAATATTTGATATTATTGAGTCATTTTTGAATAGATACGAGTGATTTGGCAGTTAATTCTAGAGGAAAAGCTGTGATTGAGAATTAAGTGGCCTTCAGAACAAGGTAAGTGTTGTGTCTAACCCTGATTTGAGGGAATTAAGAACCTTAGACTATTTGCTATGTGAAATTTATGTGAGCGGCGTATATGTGAGGTGACGAGTACTTATGCGCCGCCAAATTACCTATTTTTTCCCATGTTTCTTCCGTTTTTCTTACATTGTTTCTTCCTATGCTTAATTGCTATGTGTTTACACTAGTGTTGTTAAATTGATCGTCCTTATTATGTGTACGGAATTTCTGGTGATAATTGAGTATTTATTTCAAAGTTGAGATTGATATTTGTGGAACCAAATGTTGAAGTAAGGTTTGTACTTGTTATTTTATCTCCCTGTTGTTATTTATGCATTGCGTTATGGCAAGGGAGAGTGTTAACGCACAAAGGGTGATGCCGTGCCTTATTGTGAGTGTTAATGCATGAAAGGTGATGCCGTGCCATATTGTGAGTGTTAATGCGCGAAAGGTGATGCCGTGCCATATTGTGAGTGTAAAAACATGAAAGGTGATGCCGTGCCATATTGTGAGTGTTAATGCACGAAGGGTGATGCCTGCCATGATATGAGAGTTAATGCATGAAGGGTAATGCCGTGCCATTTCTATTGATTTTATGGTGAGATTGAGAGTAAAAGCACGAAGGGTGATGCCGTGCATTTTTCCTTTACTGTATTCGTGCTCCTGTTGATTCATAGTATATTGGTTGTTCCAGTTCTTATTCTATTGTAGCTCTTTATTTCATATTTCCCCCAGCATATTCCCCCTCCCGATATTTCCTGTCTAGCTCTTCATTACTGTAATTTGTATAAACACTGTTAAATTGTACAGGTTGATTTGTAGGTGCCTTGCCTCAGCCTCGTCACTACTTTGTCGAGGTTAGGCTCAACACTTACCAATACATGTGGTCGGTTATACTGATATTGCACTCTGCACTTTCTATGCAAATTTTGGTACCGGCTCGGGTTGATCGAGAGTTTGCTATTGGACCGCTATTCGGAGAATCAAGGTAGCTCTGTCGGTGTTCATAGACCTTGAAGTCCCCGTCTATCTTTTCTATTCTACTGTTTCTTTCATTCAGACAGTTGTATTTCTTTCAGACTATTACTTGTAGTAAATTCTAGAATGCTCGTGTATTGTGACTCTAGATCCGGGTGGTAGTAATTAATACAGTTTTTATATTATTTCGCACTTATCATATTTCATCTTAGTTAATTATTGTTATTTACTGAATGGAAATAAGGAATTGGTTTAATGATTATCTAACGTTGGCTTGCTTAGCAAGTGAAATGTTAGGCGCCATCACGGTCCCGTTGGTGGGAATTCTGGGTCGTGACAACGGTCGACTATGCGACCGCAAAACTGCTCTACAGTTCATTATGCGATCGTAGAACATGTCTTCGGGCCGCATAATGACCACAGACACAAATAGATTTTTTCCGATTTTGGACACCAATTATGCGACCGATATGCGGTGCGTATATCGATTATGCGATCGCATATGCGTTCGCAGACCTTGTCCCGGAGCTCCATGTTTGAGTTCCCGAACCTACTTCGTCAAATACACGCTTTGGGCCATTTTTGAGCTAAAATCTGACATTTTAGAGTGAGAAAGAGTGCCCTAGAGTGAGAAGGTGTTCCTCAATAATTGTTCTTCAATTCTTGCTCCAATTTTGGAAGATTAAGAAGGGAAACTCACTAGGTCTTCATCCTAGAGGTAAGATTCTACACCCTAACCCTCAGTTTCGAATTTTGTCTAGAAATGGGTAATTAGCAAGATAATATTTGGGCATGAGAGTTGTTTACTCTACATGCATGTGTTATCAAAGTGTGTAGGAAGATTGTTGAGCTAAAAATAATAAAGATTGGATTGTGGGATGATGGAATCATCCATAAAAGGACCTTGAACCTTAATGCACACCTAGTGTTTGATAAAATGCTCAAATGAGCTAGAACCATGAGCATCTTCCTAATTTTGGTTCAATTTGTTATATTTTTGTAATAGATTGAAGTTGCTAAGAATTTCATAATATTTTATAGTTTAAGGAAGCTCGATTGAGGTATGTTGGCTAAACCCTTCTCTTAGAATTGAATCCCACGATTTTAATGTAAATTAAGTAAGTCCCGAGTGGTTCATTATAAAATTGGCTATTCCGAATAAGATTAGGTTGAGAGTTATATGTTCACTAAGTATCGTAAATGATTTATTCATGTTATGTTATCAATTTAGGATATGTTCAAGTATGTGCTGTGCATTAATAATGTTTCAACTATAAGTCAAGTTCAAACGAAGGCTATTATGCTAAATTTTATGAAATATCTCTATGTGCCTTAGACTCTTAATTGCTCACGTGTGTACTACACACCTCGAATTGAATTGTTGTTGTTGGTAATGATGATGTTGAAGTTTGAAAGTGAAAAGGTGATCATGAAATACTAAATACGGCCAACGTACCAAGAGTGATTATATAATTATGGCCATTAGTGCAAATAAAATGTAAAGATGTGAAAGAAGTAAGAAATGCGATGATTGATATAAAAAGGTTGATATCTCGAATAAGACAGCCTAGCCGATCGGGTCGTGATCGGGCACCATGCTGCACACATGGTGGTGATTGTGCTGGAAATTGTAATTGAAATGGTGATTGTGGTCGATGTCCCTAATGGATAGCCTAGCCGATCAGGTCGTGATCAGACTCCGTGTTAAAGATGGTGGTATTGATATTGAGAGTAATTGTGGTTATTGTCTCTAATGAGATAACCTAGATGATCGGGTCGTGATCGAACTCCGTGCTGAGAGTACGGTGGTACTGCTATTGTGAACAATGGTATTGTGGATAATGGTATATCGATACTAAAAATCTCCCAATGTGAGATATGGAAATTAATTTGAACATTGTCTTGATCCTAAATTGAGGTTTGATGTTGATTAAGGCTTCCATTGATATTATGATAATCGTTTTTGTATTATTTGTCATTCTATTGAGAAGGTTTTTAGTTATACATACTAGTGCTATTCAACAGTACTAACGCCCTTTTTGCCGGGGGCGCTGCATATTTAAATGGATGCGGGTGGTTCCACAGCAGGAGATATTGATCAGTGATAGCCGTACACCTTCTTCCCAGCTAACTTGGTGAGCCCCACTTCATCCCGGGGTCATGTATCTTTTGTACTTTATGTATTCTTTGAGGTATAGCCGGGGCCTTGTTGCCGGCATCATCATTGTAGTCTTCTTTAACTATAGTGGCTTCGTAGACATAGTGTGGGTTGTATATTGGTGTTGGGAAGTCAAACTTGTTGTGTTGTGTTTGAATTACTATTTCCACTTTAGATTATGAAAAATGTGTGTGAAGTTGAGACTTTAAATGAAGAAACTAATGGCAAGAAATTGGTATTACAGACATGATCACTTTATTGCTTGATTAACGAAGATATATATTATTTTTATTCATGAATGAGTTTGGGTAGAAAGAAATCTAATAGGCTTGCTCGGCCGGTTCACTCGGTTGAGCGCTGGTCGCGCTCCTCGATTTTGGGGCATGACAAACTTGGTATCAGAGCCTAAGGTTTTAAAGTGTCCTAGGATATCTCAGAGTTGTATCTAGTAGAGTCCTTATTATCGGTGTGTTGTCGACCACATCTATAATTAAGATGCTACATGGGCATTTAGGAATAATACCCTTCTTTCATGTTCTCGATCATGCGATAAAGTTGATGGTAAGATTGTTCCTCCTTTAACTCATGCTTTACTTTAACTTTCAGTACATGGAACCTAAGAAGAAGGCAAGAACTGGCCAAAGAGCCAATGTCACCCCACGAGTGACAGCTGACCCTATAATTGATGATGCGGGTGATCATCCGAGGAGTGAGAATATTCCTCAAGTTACTACACTACCTGACTTTACTACAACTGATTAGACCGCACCTGTCCCTACACCTACTAAGGGTGCAACGATCCCTCCAATTGATATACCAGTTCCACCTCCGTTTCCACCTTCCGATTCTGGTGTGTCCGATATTGATCTTAGGGGAGCCATACAAATGTTGGCCCAGATAGTGGCATCCCAGGCCTAGATATAAAATGTTGCACCCACTTCTTCCAGTCAGCCAGGGGATTCTACTAGTTCCAAGGTGAGCAAGTTTCTCCAGTTGGATCCTCTAGTGTTCATGGGTACTAACCTAGAGGAGGATCCCAAGGACTTCATTGATGATATGCACAAGACTCTCATAGTTATGTGTTCTACTAAAACAGAGGCAATAGAATTGGCCTCCTATCGCTTTAAAGAGGTTGCATATTCTTGGTTTGAACTATGGGAGGAGTCCCGTGAAGAAGGGAGCCCTCCAACGAGGTGGGGTGAGTTTGCCGATGCCTTCATTGATCATTACTTGCCTGTCGAGACTAAGGCAGCTCATGCTGCTGAGTTTGAGAACTTGAGGCAAGGTAGCCTGAGTGTGTGGGATTACCATATGATATTCGCGTACCTGTCTAAGTATGCTATTTACATGCTGCCCACTATGGAGGTTAGAGTGCGCCGATTGTACAGGGCCTTAGTCCCTTGGTAATTAATGAGGCCACTACAACAACCTTGAATTATGATATGAACTATGGAAAGATGGTGGCATTCGCTCAAGCCACAGAGACCTACAAATTGAGGAACAAAATAGAGCGAGAGAGTAGTAATAAAGCCCAGTCTGCGGGCAACTTTTGTGGTTTTTCTGGTGGTGGCAAGTCAACATTCAGGGGAGGGTCGTCAGGACCATCCCAGTCCTTTGCTCAGTCAGCCATCAGGGCCTAGTCAGCAGCAGCAGTGGAGCCATTTCAGGCCCAGTCAGGGCAACAGGGGCTCCTATCAGCAGGGTCATCATGGTGGTAGATTCCAGCAGCAGAGGAGGCCCCCATGTCCTAGGTGTGGAGAGATGCACCTAGGAATATGCTACATGGACTTACCCATATGCTACAGATGCGGTTCAGAGGGATTGCCGTTCGTCCTGCCAGGGTGCGGGTAGGGGCATGGCACAACCAGCCAGTTATGTAGCTACTATATCCGCAACACCTCCTCCAGCTCGAGGCACTCCAACACCCGCAAGGCGTGGTGCAGCTAGGGTTGGAGCACAGAGTTCAGGAGGATCCTGCCGTTTCTATTCTATGAGGGGTCGCCAGAATTCAGAGGCTTCTCTAGATGTTATCACAGGTATATTGACTGTCCAATCTCATGATGTGTATGCTATTATTGATCCAGGTTCTACTTTGTCATATGTCACTCCTTATGTTGCTATGGAATTTCGGCTAGAACCGGAACAGCTTCATGAGCCATTCCCTTTATCTACTCCGGTTGGTGAGTCTATTTTGGCCGCGCGGATCTATAGGGATTATGTTGTCATGTTGCATGGTCGGGACACCGTGGCCGATCTTATTGAATTGAGAATGGTCAATTTTGATGTGATAATGGGGATGGATTGGATTTATTCTTAGTTTTCCAAGCTTGATTGACGAACCAGGACTGTTAGGTTCGAATTTCCAAATGAGCCAATCATTGAGTGGAAGGGTGATGATGTAGTTCCAAAGGGTAGGTTTATTTCCTACCTTAAGGCCACAAAGATGATCAACAAGGGATGTATTTCCCATTTGGTCCGGGTTACGGACACCGATGTTGAGGCACCCACACTTGAGTCCGTGCCTGTTGTGAATGAATATCTGGGTGTCTTTTCCGGATGAACTCCCTGGGATCCCACCAGAGAGGAAAATTGATTTTGGGATTGATATGATGCCAGACACACATCCTATATCTATTCCACCCAACAGAATGGCACCGACAGAATTGAAGGAGCTAAAGGAACAATTGAGAGATTTGTTATAAAAGGGTTTTATCCGGCCAAGTGTGCCGCCTTAGGGCGCACCGGTCCTTTTTGTAAGAAATAAAGATGGGTCACTGAGAATGTATATTGACTATTGACAGCTTAATAAGGTCACCATCAAGAATAAGTACCCACTGCCAAGGATAGATAACTTGTTTGATCAATTGCAAGGTGTCAGGTACTTCTCCAAGATTGATTTAAGATTCGGGTATCACCAATTAAAGATCAGGGAGCGGGATATTTCGAAAACAGCTTTTAGAACCTGGTATGGGCATTTTGGGTTTCTAGTGATGTCTTTTGGGCTAACAAATTCCCTAGCAGCCTTCATGGATCTTATGAATCGAGTTTTTAAGCCATTCCTCGACTCTTTTGTGATAGTGTTTATTGACATTATTCTTGTTTATTCGCGAAGTCGTGAAGACTATGCCGATCATCTCAGGGTAGTTCTGCAAACCCTACATCAACACCAACTGTATGCAAAGATTTAAAAGTGTGAATTTTGGCTTGAATCGGTCATATTCGTGGGTCATGTAGTCTATAGTGAGGGAATTAAGGTTGATCCTCAAAATATTTCAGCTGTGAAGAATTGGCCGAGGCCTACAACTCCAACAGAGATTCACAGTTTCTTAGGCTTAGCTGGATATTACAGAAAGTTTGTGGAGGGTTTTTCTACTCTTGCCTCTCCATCGACTAAATTGATGCAGAAGGCAATTAAGTTCCAATGGTCAGATGTTTGTGAAAAGAGTTTCGAGGAGTTGAAAGCAAGATTGACTACGACACCGATGTTGACTCTACCTGACGGTATAGATGGATTTGTTGTATATTGTGATACTTCAAGAATCGGTCTTGGATGTGTATTAATGCAACATGGCAAGGTTATAGATTATGCTTCTAGGCAACTCAAGAATCATAAAAAGAACTATCCAACACATGATTTAGAATTTGTGGCAGTGGTATTTGCATTGAAAATTTGGCGTCATTATTTATATGGGCCCCATGTGGATATATTCACGGACAATAAGAGCCTTCAATATATTTTCAAGCAGAAGGAATTGAATATGAGGCAGAGAGGATGGCTTGAGTTACTCAAGGACTACGACATTTATATTCTATATCATCCGGGGAAGGCCAATGTTTTGGCAGATACTCTTAGCCGGAAATATATGGGTAGTTTGGCTGACTTGGAGGCATATCAAAGGCCATTGGCCAAAAAAGTTCACCGATTGGCTAGTTTGGGAGTTTGTCTTGCGGACTCTAGTGTAGGAGGGGTAATTATGCAAAATAGGGTTGAATCATTGCTTGTTGTGGAAGTCAAAGAAAAGCAATACAACGATCCATTGTTGTTGCAATTGAAAGATGGGATTCATAAACATAAGACCATGGCCTTTTCTCTTGGCATGGATGATGGTACATTAAGGTACGAAGGGAGAATATGTGTTCCAAACGTGGATGGTCTCCGTGAAAGAATTATGACTGAAGCTCACACTTCTAGGTATTCCGTGCACCCAGATTCTACGAAAATATATAATGATCTTAAGGAAGTCTATTGGTGGAATGATATGAAGAGGAATGTAGCGGAATTTGTGGCGAAGTGTACAAATTGTCAGCAAGTGAAGGTCGAACACCAACGTCCGGTGGGTTGGCACAAAATATAGAAATTACAATGTGGAAGTGGGAAATGATTAATATGGATTTTGTGGTAGGATTACCGCGCACTCCGTGCAAGTTTGACTCAATTTGGGTGATTGTGGATCGACTCACGAAATCAGCACACTTTTTGCCGGTTAAGTCTACCGACATAGCAGAACAATATGATCAGTTGTATATCAGAGAAATAGTCTGGTTGCATGGCACCCCAGTTTCCATCATTTCTGATCGGGGAGCACAATTCATTCTTAATTTTTCGAAGAAATTTCAGCAAGGCTTGGGTACTCAGGTGAATCTTAGTATAGCCTTTCACCTGCATACTAACGGGCAGGCAGAGCAGACTATTCAAACGCTTGAGGATATGTTGCGTGCTTGTATTCTAAACTTCAAAGGTAGCTGGGATGATCATTTACCACTCATAGAATTTGCATACAATAATAGCTATCATGCTAGCATTTAGATGGCACCAGTTGAGGCTTTATATGGTAAGAGATGTAGATCTCCCATTGGGCAGTTCAAAATTAAGGAAGCAGAGTTGATAGGGCCAGACCTCGTGCATCGGGCTATGGAAAAATTTAAAATCATTAAGGAGAAGTTGAAGACTGCTTAGAGTCGTCAGAAATCCTATCCGGATGTTCATCGTAGGGATTTGGAGTTCAAAGAAGATGATCGGGTATTCTTGAAAGTTTCCCCCATGAAGGATGTAATGCGATTTTGTAAGAAAGGGAAATTGAGTCCGAGGTATGTCGGAACGTACAAAATCATTCAGAGGATCGGTGAGGTGGCATACAAGCTTGAGCTACCACCTGAGATGTTATTAGTACACCCGGTGTTTCATGTGTCTAAGTTGAAGAAAGTAGTTGGAGATCCGACACTCATTGTTCCAGTTAAGACTATTGAGGTAAATGAGAAATTGACTTACGAGGAGATTCCAGTTTCTATTATTGATCGGCAAGTCTGAAAGTTGAGAAACAAAGAAATTGCATCCGTGAAAGTGCTATGGCTAAACCAACAGGTAGTATAGGCTACTTGGGAGGCCGAGGACGAAATGAAGAAACAGTATCCTTATTTGTTTGAATAACCATGTATTTATGAGTTGTGCTTTATGAAAATTCTAAGAGATACTTTCTATGAATTATGTATGATTTGTACATTTGATGTTAATGATATTCTGTTCTGGTAATATAATTTCTTGTGAGGCCATAATTGGTATTGTTTTGTGTTATGTTACGTTGTTGGATTATGTATATGTTTTAAGGATGTGTTTCTGGGGCTCTCTCACAGGTGGATAGGCCTAGTTACAAGGGAAACTTTGGCGAAAGTTTTGGAAATTTAAGGAGTTAGTCAAATTTGGGGCTGCTGGTGTGTGGCATGAAAACTGAGTTGCATAAGATGCTAATAACATATTTTGACCCTCATTCGAGGACGAATGATCCTAAGTGGGGGAGAATGTAAGGCCCCATAAAACTTTTGCAAAGGAAAAATAATATTTCATGGTGCCGGACTAGGCTTACATGTTTGAGGATTGTAGAAATTCTTCGTGGCGACCTAGCTCGCCGCGGCTCAGACCTTTTGGGTTGAACAATGCACTGGAAAGTAAAGGAAACATTTTGGTAGCGAAATGCATTTCTGCGGTCCATTATGCGATCGCAGAATCACTGTGGCGACTGCATAATGACCGCCGAGTGAGGCAGGATAGTGGCAATTTTGGTTGCCATTCTGCGGTCAACTATGTGACTGCAGAACTGCTCTGCGGTTCATTACGCGACCATAGAACAGGTCTACGGGTCGCATAGTGACCACAGACACAGACACAGACAAATTTTTACTAGTTTTGGACGCCAATTATGCGACCGATATGCGGTCCGCATATCGATTATGCGATCGCAGACCTTGTTCTGAAGCTCCATTTTTAAGTTCCCGACCGTACTTCATTAAATACACGCTTTGGGCCATATTTGAGATAAAATCTGATATTTTAGAGTGAGAAAGAGTGCCCTAGAGTGAGAAGGTGTTCCTAAATAATTGTTCTTCAATTCTTGCTCAAATTGTGAAAGATTAAGAAGGGAAACTCACTAGGTCTTCATCCTAGAGGTAAGATTCTACACCCTAACCCTCAATTTTGAATTTTGTCTAGAAATGGGTAATTAGCAAGATATTGTTTGGGCATGAGAGTTGTTTATTCTACATGCATGTGTTATTAAAGGGTGTAGGAAGATTGATAAGCTAAAAATGGTAAAGATTGGGTTGTGGAATGATGGAATCCTCCATAAAAGGACCTTGAAACCTTAATGTACACCTAGTGTTTGATAAAATGCTCAAATGAGCTAGAACCATGGGCATCTTCCTAATTTTGGTTCAATTTGTTATATTTTTGCAATAGATTGAAGTTGCTAAGAATTTCGGAATATTTTAGAGTTTAAGGAAGCTCGATTGAGGTATGTTGGCTAAACTCTTCTCTTAGAATTGAATCCCACAATATTCATGTAAATTATGTAAGTCCCGAGTGGTTCATTATAAAATTAGATATTCCGAATAAGATTGGGTTGAGAGTTATATGTTCAATAAGTATCCTAAATGCTTTATTGTTATCAATTGAGGATGTGTTCAAGTACTGAATGTGCATTAATAATGTTTCGTCTTCAAGTCAAATTCAAACGAAGGCTATTATGCCAAAGTTTATAAAATATCTGTATGTGCCTTAGACTCTTAATTGCTCACGTGTGTACTACACACCCCGAATTGAATTGTTGTTGTTGGTAATGATGATGTTGATGTTTGAAAGTGAAAAGGTGAGCATGAAATACTAAATACGGCCAACGTACCAAGAATGATAATATAATTATGGCCATTAGTGCAAATGAAATGTAAAGATGTGAAAGAAGTATGAAATGCGATGATTGATTTAAAAAGGTTGATGTCTCGAATAAGACAACCTAGCCGATTGGGTTGTGATCAGACACCATGCTGTACACATGGTGGTGATTGTATTAGAAATTGTAATTGAAATGGTGATTGTGGTCGATGCCCTTAATGGATAGCCTATCCGACCGGGTCATGATCGGACTCCATGTTAAAGACAGTGGTATTGATATTGAGAGTAATTATGGTTGATGTATCTAATGAGATATCCTAGCCGATCGGGTCATGATCGGACTCCGTGCTGAGAGTACGGTGGTACTGCTATTATGAATAATGGTATATCGATACTAAAAATATCCCAATGTGAGATATGGAAATTAATTTGAACATTGTCTTGCTCTTAAATTGAGGTTTGTTGTTGATTAAGGCTTCCATTGATATTATGATAATCTTGTTTGTATTATTTGTCATTCTATTGACAGGGTGTTTAGTTATACATACTAGTGCTATTCGACAATACTAACGTCCCTTTTTCTGGGTCGCTGCATCTTTAAATGGATGCAGGTGGTTCCACAGCAGGAGATATTGATCAGTGATAGCAGTACACCTTCTTCTCAGCTGACTTGGTGAGCGCCACATCATCCCGGGTTCATGTATCTTTTGTACTTTGTGTATTCTATTTGAGGTATAGCCGGGGCCTTGTTGCCGGCATCATCATTGTACTCATCTTTAACTATAGAGGCTTCGTAGACATAGTGTGGGTTTATATTGGTGTTGGGAAGTCAAACTTGTTGTGTTTTGTTTGAATTACTATTTTCACTTCCGATTATGAAAAATGTGTGTAAAATTAAGACTTTAAATGAAGTAACTAATGGTAAGAAATTGGCATTGCAGACATGATCACTTTACTTTTTGATTAACGAAGATATATATTCTCTTTATTCATGAATGAGTTTGGGTAGAAGGAAATCTAATAGGCTTACTCGGCCGGGTTCACTCGGTTGAGCGCCGATCGCGCTCCTCGATTTTAGGGCGTGACATTCTTGGGATCAGTTTTTGCCACTTATGGATTTTTCCTACAACAACATCTACCAATAGAGTATTCAGATGGCTCCTTATGAGGCCCTATATGCGAGACGGTGTTGTTATCCAGATGGTTGGTTTGAGCCGGGAGAGGCTAAGTTGTTGGGCGCAGATTTGGTTCAAGATGCCTTGGAGAAAGTCAAGTTGATTCAGGATTGGCTTCGTACAACCCAATCTAGATAGAAGAGTTATGTCGATCGGAGAGTTTATGATGTTGCTTTCATGGATAAAGAGGGGAATTTGCTCCGGGTTTTACCCATGAATGGTGTGATGAGGTTCAGAAAGAAGGGCAAGTTGAGCCCTAGGTATATCAGACCTTTTGAGATCTTTGAGAGGATTGGTGAGGTGGCGTACAAGCTTGCAATGACACCTAACTTATCTGCAGTTCATCTAGTGATCCATGTTTATATACTCTGGAAGTATTATAGTGATCCATCTCATGTTTTACACTTAATCACAGTTCAATTGGACAAGGATTTGAGTTATATTGAGGAGCCAATGGCTATCTTGGACAGACAGGTCCGAAAGTTGGGATCAAAGAAAATTGGTTCAGTAAAGGTTCAATGGAGGGGTCATCCGGTCAGAGGAAGCGACCTGGGATACCGAGCATGACATGCGGAGTCGTTATCCTCATCTATTCATCACTCTAGGTATGGTTTTATGCACGTTCAAGGACGAACATTTGTTTTAAGAGGGGGAGGATGTAACGACCCTACCGGTAGTTTTGTGTAATTGCGCCCCGTTTCCCCTCATGGTAAATGACAGCGGAACTTGAATTTGGTGAAATTGAACTTGACTTTGGTGAAAATGACACCGAAACGGTGTTTGGATAGCTCCGATAGCTTTGTATCCTGATTTTGGACTTGGGTGTATGCCCGAAATTGATTTCGTAAGTCCGTAGGTTGATTTGTGTTGTTTTACCGAAATTTGGCAATTTGAAGTTAAACAATTTGACCATAGGATGACCTTTAGCTATCGAGTTTGGAATTTGATGTTGTGACTTATAATAGGTCCGTAATGCTATTTAGAATTTGTATACAAAATGTGGTATCATTTGGAGTTAAATTGATAGGATTCGAATGCCTAGTTTTAATTCTAGAAGTTCTTGAACTTTACTTTGAAATTCATGCGTTTTGATGTCCGATTTGTAGTTCTAAATATTATTTTTGTGTTTTTATCACACGAGCGAGTTCGTATGATATTTTTAGACTTGTGTTGATTCTCCTGTACAACTTATATTAAGAATACCCCCTCTTGGTAATGCAATGTTTATAGTGTTGTTGCTAGTGTTGTTTCCTTATTATTTTGCATTGTTGTGTTGTGGTTGTGATGTTAGGATTGGTTTCAGTGATTCTCTAATAGGTGGATAGGCCCAGTTACAGGGGAAACTCTGGTGAAAACTTTGGAAATTTGGGGAGTTACAATGTGCCACAAATGCAGCTCAAACTCGTGTCACGTACAAGGACACCAATAATATGTGAGACACATATCAAAAGTGTAAAGAGACAGAGATATAACATGTAGATATAACTATCATGACTGAACACTATGGCTACGGTTAAGGCAAATAGCTCAACATGGCAAAAATAGCCCTATCATGTCTCAAACAATTGAGCAGATAGTCTAGACATGATTTCTAACCAGAATAACAACTCGCGTAATCATAAAAATGGAAAACATGTGATATCAAAGACGCATGATAGTAAAATAAGGCATATAATAGCCTAAGAACTACCTGAATCATGAATACCTCGGTGCACGCACACATGCCTGTCACCTAGCATGTGCGTCACCCCAACACAACTCAAATATCATACTATTCAGGGATAAATACCCTTAAGTCCAAGTTTAGTGTCACGCCCCGACCTTAGGGAGCGCGACCGGCGCTCAACTGAGATATACTAGTCAAGCAAACCTACTTGATTCTTTATACCCCGTCCTACCCATGAGTAATGCGAAGATGAATATCACGTGATAGACAAAGAAAGAGTATCATGTACAACACCAATTTCATTTCTTTTAGAAACCCCATTTACAATTCCCAAAATAAACTACACATTCGTAGTTTAGAAGTGGAAACATGTCTTACAATTATAAAACTTCTAGTTTGACTTTGCCAAATCAAAATACAACCCACACTATGTTGACGGAGCCTCTAATTAATACAAAAGAGTAATATGATAGTGCCGGCGACGAGGCCCTGGTTATACATCAAACTACTATGCACAATGCGCCACAAATGCAGCTCAAACTCGTGTCACCGACAAGGACACCAATAATATGTGAGACATCATATCAAAAGTTTAAAGAGACAAAGATATAACATGTAGATATAACTACCATGACTGAACAATATGGCTACGGTTAAGGCAAATAGCTCAACATGGAAAACATAGCCCTATCATGTCTCAAACAATTGAGCAGATAGTCTAGACATGATTTCTAGCATGAATAACAACACACGTAATCATAAAAATGGAGAAAATTGTAATATAAAAGAAGCATGATAGATAAACAAGGCATATAATAACCTAAGAATTACCCGAATCCTGAATACCTCAGTGCACGCACACACGCCTGTCACCTAGCATGTGCGTCAACCTAACACAACTCAAATATCATAGTATTCAAGGATAAATACCCTCAAGTCCAAGTTTAGTGTCACGCCCCGACCTTAGGGAGCGCGACCGGTGCTCAACTGAGATATCCCAGTCAAGCAAGCCTACTTGATGCTTTCTACCGGCCCTACCCATGAGTAATGCGAAGTTGAATATCACGTTTTACACAAAGAAAGAGTAACATGTACAACACCAATTTTATTTCTTTTAGAAACCCCATTTACAATTCGCAAAATAAATTATACATTCGTAGTTTAGAAGTGGAAACAAGTGTTACAATTACAACAATTCTAGTTTGACTTTGCCAAATCAAAATACAACCCACAATATGTCGACGGAGCCTCTAATTGATACAAAAGAGTAATATGATAATGCTGGCGACAAGGCCCCGACTACCTCAAAACACTATGCACAATGTTCCACAAATGCATCTCAAACTCGTTTCACGTACAAGGACACCAATAATATGTGAGATATCATGTCAAAATTATAAAGAAACAGAGCTATATCATGTAGATATAACTATCATTACTGAACAATATGGTTACAGTTAAGGCAAATAGCTCAACATGGCAAAAATAGCCCTATCATGTCTCAAACAATTGAGCAGAGAGTCTAGACATGATTTCTACCATGAATAACAACTCACGTAATCATACAAATGGAGAAAATGTGATATCAAAGAAGCATGATAGATAAACAAGGCATATAATAGCCTAAGAACTACCCGAATCATGAATACCTCGGTGCACACACAAACGCCCATCACCTAGCATGTGCATCACCCCAACACAACTCAAATATCATAGTATTCAGGGATAAGTACCCTCAAGTCCAAGTTTAGTGTCACGCCCCGACCTTGGGGAGCACGACCGACGCTCAACTGAGATATCCTAGTTAAGCAATCCTACTTGATGCTTTCTACCTGGACCTACCCATGAGTAATGCGAAGATGAATATCACGTGTTAGACAAAGAAAGAGTAACATGTACAACACCAATTTCATTTCTTTTAGAAACCCCATTTACAATTCCCAAAATAAATTACACATTCGTAGTTTAGAAGTGGAAACATGTTTTACAATTATAAAACTTCTAGTTTGACTTTCCCAAATCAAAATACAACCCACACTATGTTGCCGGAGCCTCTAATTGATACAAAAGAGTAATTAGATAGTACCGGCGACAAGGCCCTGGCTATACCTCAAAACACTATGCACAATGTGCCACAAATGCAGCTCAAACTCGTGTCACATACAAGGACACCAATAATATGTGAGACATCATATCAAAAGTTTTAAGAGACAAAGATATAACATGTAGATATAACTATCATGACTGACCAATATAGCTACGGTCAAAGAAAATAGCTCAACATGGCAAAAATAGCCCTATCATGTCTCAAACAATTGAGCAGATAGTCTAGACATGATTTCTAGCATGAATAACAACACACATAATCATAAAAATAGAGAAAACTGTGATATCAAAGAAGCATGATAGCAAAACAAGGCATATAATAGCCTAAGAATTACCCGAATCCTGAGTACCTCAATGCACGCACACACGCCCGTCACCTAGCATGTGCGTCACCCAACACAACTCAAATATCATAGTATTCAGGGATAAATACCCTCAAGTTTAAGTTTAGTGTCACGCCCCGACCTTGGGGAGCGCGACCGATGCTCAACCGAGATATCCCAGACAAGCAAGCCTATTGATACTTTCTACCTGACCCTACCCATGAATAATGCGAAGATGAATATCACGTGTTAGACAAAGAAAGAGTAACATGTACAACACCACTTTCATTTCTTTTAGAAACCCCATTTTCAATTCCCAAAATAAATTACACATTCGTAGTTTTGAAGTGGAAACATGTGTTACAAGTACAACATTTCTAGTTTGACTTTGCCAAATCAAAATACAACCCACACTATGTCGACGAAGCCTCTAATTGATACAAAAGAGTAATATGATAATGTTGGCGAATAGGCCCCGGCTACCTCAAAACACTATGCACAATGTTCCACAAATGCATCTCAAACTCGTTTTACGTATAAGGGCACCAATAATATGTGAGATATCATGTCAAAATTGTAAAGAAACAGAGCTATATCATGTAGATATAACTATCATGACTGAACAGTATGGCTACGGTTAGGGCAAATAGCTCAACATGGCAAAAATAGTCCTATCATGTCTCAAACAATTGAGCAGATAGTCTAGACATGATTTCTACCATGAATAACAACTCACGTAATCATACAAATGGAGGAAATGTGATATCAAAGAAGCATGATAGCAAAACAAGGCATATAATAGCCTAAGAACTACTCGAATCATGAATACCTCGGGGCACGCATACACGCCCGTCACCTAGCATGTGCGTCACCCCAACACAACTCAAATATCATAGTATTCAGGGATAAATACCGTCAAGTTTAAGTGTAGTGTCACACCCCGACCTTGGAGAGCGCGACCGACGCTCAACCGAGATATCCCAGTCAAGCAAGCCTACTTGATACTTTCTATCCGGCCCTACATATGAATAATGCGAAGATGAATATCACGTGTTAGACAAAGGAAGAGTAACATGTACAACACCAATTTCATTTCTTTTAGAAACCCCATTTACAATTACCAAAGTAAATTACACATTCGTAGTTTAGAAGTGGAAACATGTCTTACAATTATAAAATTTCTAGTTTGACTTTGCCAAATCAAAATACAACCCACACTATGTCGACAGAGCCTCTTATTGATACAAAAGAGTAATATGATAATGCTGGCGACAAGGCCCCGGCTATACCTCAAAACACTATGCACAATGTGCCATAAATGCAGCTCAAACTCATGTCACATACAAGGACACCAATAATATATGAGATATCATGTAAAAATTGTAAAGAAACAAAGCTATATCATGTAGATATAACTATCACGACTGAACAATACGGCTACGGTTAAGGAAAATAGCTCAACATGGCAAAAATAACCCTATCATGTCTCAAACAATTGAGCAGATAGTCTAGACATGATTTCTAGCATGAATAACAATGCACGTAATCATAGAAATGGAGAAAAATGTGATATCAAAGAAGCATGATAGAAAAACAAGGCATATAATAGCCTAAGAAATACCTGAATCCTGAATACCTCAGTGCACGCACACAAGCCCGTCACCTAGCATGTGCGTCACCCCAATACAACTCAAATAACATAGTATTCAGGGATAAATACCCTCAAGTTTAAGTTTAGTGTCACGCCCCGACCTTGGGGAGCGCGACCGACACTCAACCGAGATATCCCAGTCAAGCAAGCCTACTTGATACTTTCTACCTGACCCTACCCATGAATAATGCGAAGATGAACATCACGTGTTAGACAAAGAAAGCGTAACATGTACAACACCAATTTCATTTCTTTAGAAACCCCATTTACAATTCCCAAAATAAATTACACATTCGTAGTTTTGAAGTGGAAACATGTGTTACAAGTACAACATTTCTAGTTTGACGTTTCCAAATCAAAATACAACCCACACTATATCGACGGAGCCTCTAATTGATACAAAAGAGTAATATGATAATGTTGGCGACAAGGCCCCGGCTACCTCAAAACACTATGCACAATGTTCCACAAATGCATTTCAAACTCGTTTCACGTACAAGGACACCAATAATATGTGAGATATCATGTCAAAATTGTAAAGAAACAGAGCTATATCATGTAGATATAACTATCATGACTGAACAATATGGCTACGGTTAAGGCAAATAGCTCAACATGGCCAAAATAGCCCTATCATGTCTCAAACAATTGAGCAGATAGTCTAAACATGATTTCTATCATGAATAACAACTCACGTAATCATACAAATGGAGAAAATGTGATATCAAAGAAGCATGATAGCAAAACAAGGCATATAATAGCCTAAGAACTATCCGAATCATGCATACCTCGGTGCACGCACAAACGCCCATCACCTAGCATGTGCGTCACCCCAACACAACTCAAATATCATAGTATTCAGGGATAAATATCCTCAAGTTTAAGTTTAGTGTCACGCCCCGACCATGGGGAGCGCGACCGACGCTCAACCGAGATATCCCACTCAAGCAAGCCTACTTGATACTTTCTACCTGACCCTACCCATGAATAATGCGAAGATGAATATCATGTGTTAGACAAAGAAAGAGTAACATGTACAACACTACTTTCATTTCTTTTAGAAACCCCATTTACAATTCCCAAAATAAATTACACATTCGTAGTTTTGAAGTGGAAACATGTGTTACAAGTACAACATTTCTAGTTTGACTTTGCCAAATCAAAATACAACCCACACTATGTCGACAGAGCCTCTAATTGATACAAAAGAGTAATATGATAATGTTGGCGACAAGGCCCCGGCTACCTCAAAACACTATGCATAATGTTCTACAAATGCATCTCAAACTCGTTTCACGTACAAGGACACCAATAATATGTGAGATATCATGTCAAAATTGTAGAGAAATAGAGCTATATCATGTAGATATAACTATCATGACTGAACAATATGGCTCGAAGAGAACTCTATCCTAGATAAGGGAGGAGTTAGAAGTTGAAGATAACTAGAACTCTTCCACCAAGGAAGAGTATAGCATTAGAACTCTAGTTATTTCCTATTCTACTAATTCTATATATTTCAGGATGTTCTCTTTTACAGGTGACGCACAAACGCTGAAGTTAAACGAGAGTTGAGAGCAAAATAGCAAGGCATTTTGCAAATAATTCCCGTGTGATTCAAGTGTACGAACCTGAAGCTACATAAACTAGATAAAAGAACCAGTTCCAAGTGTCTGTCCTTTATTCTAGTGCAACTGTAGTACGGCTTTTGAGTTGTACCTTTCAGCTTTCTTTAGAAGCATTTGTACTAGGTACTCTGAGTGTCTTATTCAAGTTAGAGTTAACTTGAAATTATTGCAACAACTTGAGGCTGGTTGCCACAAGGGATAGAGGTAATCCTTATGTTTACAAGAGTTTTGTAAACATTGTTTTTGGCTTAGTGATTTAGTGAAGTACTGGGAAACATCCTACTGGGTAGTAGGTCATGGTTTTTTCACCTTTTGAGCCAGGTGTTTTCCACGTAAATATACTTGTGTTCTTTACTTTCTGCATTTATCATTATGCAAATGTAGTATATGGAACACATAGAAGAACCATGTCCTTCTATAATCTGTGCATGTGAAAAATTGGACACCACACAAATAACCCGCTCTCGTGTGATATTGAAGTATAAAATGCCAATTGGTATCAGAGTGGGTTATCCTTGAAGAGGCTAACACCTTAGGAGAAGATCAAGATGAGTGCACCACCTGAAAATTAGGAAGGGCAATCTACTACTAGGCCACCATTCTTTAATGGACAGTACTACTCTTGGTGGAAGAACATATTGAGAGATCACATACAGGGAGATGACTATGAGCTACGGGACATTGTCACTGATGGTCCACTAGCTACTTTGAAGAAAATTTTTGAAGGAGTAGATGTGCCAAAGACGAGCTAGTTGCAATGCTGAGGATCTGAATAAGTGGGAAAAGAATGCAAAAGCCAAGAAATGGCTTATTTGTCGACTTGGCCCAGATGTGTACATCAGAATTCAAGGTTGTTCCACTGCTAAGCAAATTTGGGACACACTGCAAGTGGCCCATAAAGGAACAACTTAGGTGAAGAGATCTAGAGGAACTCTACTGTACTCTGAGTATGAGAACTTTGCTATGAAGGATAGAGAAACCATTCAGGAGATGTACATAATGTTCACTACATTGATAAATGAACTAAAATCTCTTTGAAGGATTATCCCTGAAGAATAAAGAGTTGAGAAGATACTCACTAGGGTCTTGCGAATCACTTGGGAAAGCAAGATCACTGCCATTTAGGAATCAAAGAATATTGGCACTCTCCCACTAGATGAATTGATTGGGAATCTCACTGCCTATGAACTTAGGAGACAAACCATAAAAATGGATGTACCTAAGAAGGAAAGGAGCTTGGCACTCAAAATCACTGAAGGTTCTGATCTAGAAGATGATGAATGGCAATGACCACCAAAGACTTCAAGAAGTACCTAAGGAGAAGAAAGGGTTCTTCAAGAAGTGGAAGCTACATCAAGGTAAGAGCTCCGGAGAAGCAAACCAATGATGGTTGCTACAAGTGTGGAAAGACTGATCGCATGATCAAAACTGTCATTTGTGGGAAATTAAATGGAAGAAGGAAAGAGTTGAACAAAGGAACAAGAAGAAGGAACATGTTCATCCTCAGAAAAGCAACAACAAAGGATCAACCAAGGCTATGGTCGCTGTTTGGGGAGAAAGCTCAGATGATGATGAACGGGCACTTATGGCCCATTGGAGAATCTGGTTAAGAAACTGAGGTAAGTTCCCTTCATCTCAAAGATAAGATTAAATTTTTGTCTAAAGAAAGAATATCTTAGTTATTACTAGAGCTAATTGATGAATCAGAGGATGTGAATAATAAAAAGGAACAACTATCAAAAGAATGTGTGATTTTGAAAGCTAAGTACAAAAACCTGGAACTTAGGGCTTGTGAAACTGAAAGTGAAAATACTGTGTTGAAGAACTAAGTTCATGCACTTGATACAACTGTCCTAGAACTTAGATCTATAAAGCTAAAATTGAAATTAGGAACTGGGAAAAAGACAGCTGATCATGCACAACTCACTTTAGAAGAAAATGTAGGAAATATGAAAGATGAGTTGTATAAGAGGGATGACCTGGTAAGAGTCTTAAAGGAGGATCTGAACAAGGTCAAGCATAAGCTAGACAGAACTTGTAAATGGAACAGGTCCTCTAATAAACTTTCATGGCTACAAGAACATCATAGTAGCAACAGAAGAGGACTTGGCTTTGGGAACTCTACACCTAAGTGGGATCCCAAAAGCAAGTACCTCACACTCCCTGAGAACAAGATTTGCACACATTGTGGTAACACTGGTCACTATAGGAGTGAATGCACTGCAAAAGAGAAGGAAAGTCAAAAGAACAAAAAATTTGTTCTAGGAAAAATAGGCTGCCAAGTTGGGCTAAAAGGAATTTAATTTATCCTTTTGCCTATAGAAAGGGACCCAAACTAGTTTGGGTTCCTACGACTAACCCCTGATTTCTTTTTGCAGGTTCAAGTGAAGGGAAGTAGCCAAATATGGTACATAGATAGTGGCTATTCTAAACATATGACAGGAAGCAAGAACCAGTTCCTTTCACTTGAAGACCTCAAAGGAGGTAATGTCTCCTTTGGAAACAGAAATAAAGGTAAGATCATTAGAGTTGGAAAGGTAGGTAAGACTGATTCTCTCTATTGAGAATTTCTACTTGATAGATGGACTGAAGTGCAGTATAATAAGTGTATCACAATTGTGTGATCGAGGTAACATGGTAGCCTTCACCTCTACAAAATGCTTTGTGATTAATCTTACCACCAACAAGATAGTTTTGTAGGGAAAAAGAGTGAATAACATATATGTGGTGGACCTGTACACACTTTCAAATAATGAACTCACTTGCTTAAGTATGTTGGATAATGATCCCCTCCTTTGGCACCAGAGACTTGGACATGCCAGTCTAAGCCAACTCAACAAACTAGTTTTCAAGGACTTGGTGATAGGGATGCCTAACATTAAGTTCAAGTAAGATAAAGTTTGTGAATCTTGTGCACGAGGGAAGCAGGTAAGATCCTCTTTCCAAAGCAAGAAAATGGTAAGCACTACTAGGACGATAAAACTCGTCCATATGGAGCTTTGTGGACCAATGAGAACATTGAGCAGAGGTGGTAAGAGATATGTTATGGTGCTTGTTGACGATTACTCTAGGTTTACTTAGACATTGTTTTTAACATCTAAAGATGAATCATTTGAAATGTTCACTTCATTTGTTAGAAAAACTCAGAAACAACTAGGTAATCAACTTGCATCAATTAGGTCTGATCATGGTACTGGATTTGAGAATGCTAAATTTGTTGAATTTGTGATGAGCATGGCATAAATCATAACTTTTCTTCTCCTAGGACTCCACAACAAAATGGAGTAGTTGAAAGAAAGAATAGGAGATTGGAAGAAATGTCCAGGACTATGCTTCTTGCTAGTAAAATGCCCCATAGCTTCTGGGGAGAAGCTGTGAACACTGCATGCTACATCATAAATAGGTGCATGACTAGACCTCTTGTTGAGAAGACTCCCTATGAGTTACGTAAAGGGAGAAAACCAAATATATCCCATCTTAGGGCATTTGAATACAAGTTCTTTGTGCACAATAATGGTAAAGACTCCCTAGGTAAGTTTGATACCAGAAGTGATGAGGGAGTATTCTTGGGATATTCTTTACATATCAAAGTTTATAAGATTTATAACAAAAGAACTATGTGTGTAGAATAAAGTATACATGTGATTTTTGATGAAACTGACATTCTTTTGAGAGGTAGGAACATGATGATGAAGCAATAGGGCTCGTAAGAAACTCAAATGAAACCACAACCCAGACTGAAGCTGCAACAGATGAAGGAACATGTCCTTCCACTCAGGGCAACCTTATAGGGGGAACTGAACAAAGAGGAACTGATCCTTAAACCTCGAGGAAACCTGTCCATGAATATGTTCCTTAGCAATAGAACATTGAAGGAACATCTAAGGGAAACCAGCTAGTTGTAAAATCTTATAAGTATCAAAGTTCTCATCTCATTGATAACATAATCACTGATCCAACCTCTAAAATCAAAACCAGATCTTCTTTGAAGAATCATTGTTCTTTTGATGCTTTTTTATCTCTTATTGAACCTAAAACTGTTACTTAGGCTTTGCAGGATGTAGACTGGGTGAATGCAATGCAAAATGAACGCAACCAATTTGAGAGAAGTCAAGTTTGGTACCTGGTACTAAGACCCAAGGACAGATTAGTAATTGACACAAAATGGGTCTTCAAAAACAAACTTGATAAAGATGGAACAATTACAAGGAATAAGGTAAGATTGGTGGTTCAAGGATATCGTCAAGAGTGGGGCATAAACTATGATGAGACATTTTCTCCAGTTGCCAGATTGGAAGCAATTAGACTCCTTATAGCCTTTTCTGCTTACATGGAATTCACTCTCCATTAGATGGATGTCAAGAGTGCCTTCCTCTATGGCTATCTAAAGAAGAAGTGTTTGTCAAGCAACCTCTTGGATTTGAAAGCAAGGAATGTCCTGATCATGTGTAGAAGCTTGACAAGGCACTTAATGGGCTCAAGCAGGATCCAAGAGCATGATATGAAAGATTGTCTAAATTCTTACTTGAGCATGGATACAAGAGAGGTAAAATTGACAATACTTTGTTCTTGAAAGAAAAAGGTAAAGATCTCTTGGTAGTTCAGATATATGTTGATAATATAATCTTTGGAGAAACTATTGATAGGTTAAGTAAAGGATTTGCTAAATTAATGAGGAGTGAATTTGAAATGAGTATGATGGATGAGCTTAATTTCTTCTTAGGCTTACAAATTAAACAAAATTGAAATATAACTATGATCCATCAACAGTAGTATGTGAAAGAGTTGCTTAAAAGATTTAAAATGGAAGATTCCAAAGAAATCGATACTCCTATAGCAACAACCAAAATATTGGATATAGATGAACCTGATTCATCTGCTGATCATAATATGTATAGGGGAATGATTGGCTCTTTGTTGTATCTCACTGCTAGTAGACTTGACATTGTTTTCAGTGTAGGCCTTTATGCTAGATTTCAAGCAAATCCAAAGGAGTATCAACTTAGTTGTATATATTGATGTTGATTATGTAGGTTTTCTTGTGGATAGAAAAAGAACCTCAGGTATGACACACTTTCTTGGCTGATGTCTTGTGTCTTGGGCCAACAAAAAGGAAAATGCTGTGGCCTTGTCTGCTGCTGAAGATGAGTATGTATCTGCTGCCTCGTGTTGTGCTCAATTGTTGTGAATCAAACAACAATTAATGGACTTTGGAATTGATGTAGGTTGTATCCCAGTCTTTTGTGACAACACTAGTGCAATTAGTATGACCAAGAACCTAGTTCATCACAAAAGAACTAAGCACATAGATGTTAGGCATCACTTTTTAAGGGACAACTATGAAAAAGGCTTGATCACTGTGGAATTTGGTGCTACTGACAAGCAAATAGCTGACATTTTCACTAATGCTCTAAGTAGAGATCACTTTGAGAGGAATAAGTTAGAATTAGGGATGATTAAGATCACCTAAAAGGAACCAGTTCTAACTCAATAAATGTTTGGATAATTTGTTAATTTTATACATAATTAGATTAGATTTTGCTCAGTCTCATACTTTCACTAGTATACTCTTGTGTCATGTGCTAAAATGTCTCATTAATCTCTAATGATATTATCTTTATTTTCTTAGAAAATTCAGACTTACATAAGATAATTCTCAGTGAAGAACCTGGTTTATCAAGATTACATGATATGTACTCTCCACTCCGCATATTTTAAAATAATTGTATTTGGATCATGATAAAAAATAGAGTCCCATTTAATCCCAACCTCCCTCAAGTTATCTGTTACAAATGAAGCAATTTCACCTAAAGAGATTCCTACGCGCTATAATTTCCTAGATTCTAGGGAAGACTCCAACGTCTTTTCAAAATGACTTTACCAGTTTGATTAGACTTCTGAGCTTCTAAAAAGCTCACTTAAACTCCCCCTCTTTAAATTGATTTGGCCTTAACTATTTCCTCACTTCTAATTTCCAGCCTCCAAATAATTATCTTTATCTTCTCGCATCTCTTCTACACACACATCTACACACATCAATGGTAAATCCCTCTGAAAATCCTTCTTCACCACCTAAAAAATCATCACATACACCATCTATCACACCTTCAACCACACCCACCTCTAAGAAAGGAAGGTTCAAGATGATTTCTCATAAAGTAGTCACTGGAGGAGTACAAATCAAGAAAATAAATGAGTAATTGAGAGCAAGCCAGGCAGAAGAACCCCAAAAATCTGAAGAATCATTTAAGTCTGCAACTAAGGGGGAGAAACTATTTCATCTGAAACAGAGAAGGTAACATCTTGTCCTAATATTGCGTCTGAGATAATTTCTGGAGATGCTAAAAATTTGGATATCAGATTTGTTCTGGTTGGTACTATTGTTGGGTAGAGAACACCGAGTCTAGAAAGATTGGTGGTAAAAATAAAAAGAAAAAAGAAAAAGAGAGTGAGGGTGATCAAGGTGATGTGAGGGGAAGGGGAAAAGAATGAGTGGTTTCATCTTCACCTACTCCTGCTGGGTTGACTGAGGAAATAGGGGCTATAGTGTTGTAGAGTGAGGAGGCCGTTGAGGAGGAAGAAAGTTAGAGAGAAGAAGGGGGTAGTGGGTCTGGCGATGCAAGTGCAACTGAAGGGCTGGTTAGGTTGAGGAAGAGGTTCCAAGAACTTATTCCATATGTGCAGGAACCCCTTGAAGACCTACTGAAACGAGTGTATGACAGCTACAATCTAAAAAAGAATGAAAAGTCCAGGAGTTAAAGTCCCTGGAAATGCTAGGGATAAGAAGAAGAGAAGGGCTGCCTCTTCTATCCCTGTAGAGACTCCTCCTACAAGAGGAAAAGCTATAAGGAGTCAGAAGAAGCAGAGTGTGGCTGAAATGGAACGAGCCTTAGAAGAGAGTAAAAGAAAAGCTGTTGGAAAGGGAAAAAAAAGTGAGTGAGCCTGTTGAGGCAATTGAAATTGAGGAGATGGACCTGGTTCTCCATGATAAAGACAAGGCATAGGAGGCAGAGGTCGTGACTCCAAAGTCAAAGAAAAGAGAGACTTCCAAAAAGAAGTCTCCTTCAAAGACTGTTGATGCAGAGCCTTCTACCTTGGCAAAAAGAACCAGCTTTGCCAGAAATCTAAGAAAGTGCAAGTAGTGGAGGAAGAGGAAAGTGAAGATGTAACGACCCAACCGGCCGTTTTGAGCATTTGCACTTCGATCGGTAGCTTGAGGGCATGAGTAGCTCCATATGATGTATTTTGACTTGTGTGAATCGTCAGTTTTGGTTTTTAGGTTATTCGGAATCGATTTGGAAGAATGAATTTCATGATTGAAGCTTTAAGTTGGAAGAGTTCATTAAGTTTAACTTTTGTAAATTTGACCCCGAAACGGAGGTTTGATGGTTCCATTAGGTCCGGATGATGAAATTGGACTTAGACGTATGCCCGAATTTGCACTTGGATATTTCTAGAATGAATCAGCGCTAATTGGAAAAAGTTGAAAATTTGAAGGCTTGGAAAGTTCATAAGTTTGACTGTGAGTCAACTTTAATGATCGGGTTCAAATTGTGGTTCTGGGAATTGGAATAGCTTCATTATTTCATTTGGGACTTGTGTGAAAAATTTTAGTTCATTCCGGGTTGATTTGATATGTTTCCGTGTGAGTTTTGGAAGTTGAAAGTTCAAAGATCATTTAAGTTCGAATTGAGGTGCGATACATCGTTTCGATGTTGCTACGCGGGATTTGGGGCCTCGACTAGGTCCGCGTTATATTATAGAACTTATTGGTTTATTCGGACATGGTCCCGAGTGGCTTAGAGGAGTTTCACACGAGGTTTGGATCGTTTGGATCAATTGTTTTTAAGGGTGGTTTTTGAGCAGTCCTGGTATGATCGCACCTGCGGAATGTTGGGCGCAGGTGCGACGTCGCACAAGAGAGGCAGTGGACACATAAGCGGCATGGCAGGATCAATGTATTGTCGCAGGTGCGGGGTTATTTTCCGCACCTACGTGATCGCAGATGCGATGCTGGGAACGCGGAGGTGATGGCAGCACATAGGCACATTTTTAACTCGCACCTGTGTGATTGCAGAAGCAGACTTCCTGCCACAGGTGTGAGGGCAGGCTACCAGTGGTCATTCGCAGCAGCGAAACCCTTGCCGCAAAAGCAATGCTGCATAAGCGGCTAAGTGGGTCGCAAATGCGACGATACCTGGGTAGAAGCTATATATCGAGGGCTTGGCTATTTTATTCACATTTTGAGTTGGGGAGCTCAGATTTAAGCGATTTTGGAGGCAAAATTCATCACAAGGATTGGGTAAGTGTTCTATACTTGGTTTTGATTATATTTTGTGAATCTATCTTCGTTTTTTGGTAATTGGACTATGAATTTTAAAGAGAAATTGGGGATTTTTTCCTAAACTCTCATAGAGTGAAGTTTTGAGTTTTGAACGTCGATTTGGAGTCGGATTTGAGTGAAACTAGCATGGTTGGACTCGTAATTTAATGGGTTGTCGGATTTGTTAAGCTTCACCAGATTCCAAGGTGCGAGCCCGACTTTGAATTTTTGATCGATTTGGGCTTTTGATTAAAGGTTTGACTTTTATCGATTGGGTTTGTTTCCTTTGGCATTATTTGATGTATTCAAGTTCATTTTGGCTAGTTCGAGCCGTTCAGAGGTCGGTACGCACGGGATGACATTTTTGGAGCATCATTTGGCTTGCTCGGTGTTGGATTTGGCTTATTGGAGGTAAGTTGTACTTCTAAACTTGGTGCTGAGGGTATGGACCCCTGAATATACGTGATATGTGTTTGGTGCTAAGGTGATGCACATTCTAGGTGACATGCATGTGGGCATGCACTGTGTGAATTATGATTCAGTTATTTCTATGGTACTACGTAGTTACCTAATCTTATATGTAACCATGAAATTTCTACTTGATATAGTAATTAAGCGGTGATTCATGTTATAAAGGATGCTTAGGCCACATGCTGTCACTGTTTGGACCCATAGAGCTAGTGGTACATGTTGAATTTATTGCTTAATTTGAAATTTATACTCAGTCACAGCTATTATTTGCATATTATATCTCAGTCTCTGTTGTCCTTTATTTATACATCATATCATCACTGTTTGGGCTGATTATCATGATTCTTGTGAGCCCGAGAGACTGGAGAGATTGATGGCTGAGTGAGACCGAGGGCCTGATTATGAGGATATTTATGGGATCGGGCTGCAGGTAGCAGTATGCTTATTTGATTCATGCCATGATTGGATTGTTATAGCGCTTGGGATGGAATTGGCCCTCCAGAGTCTGCACATCCACAGTGGATACAGGTACCTACTGAGTGCGAGTGTGAGTGTGGAGCGATTGGGAGGATTGAATGATTGTGAGAACTTAGTAACTGTGAGGACTGAGTGATTGGGAGGACCAAGTGACTAGGAGGACTGAGTGGATTAATACTCTTTGAGTATGCATATGGTTATTCACTATGTTGTATTGCATTCGATATGCACACCTGACATACATGCATAAAGATGAATTTTCCTCATACTGTACGGTATGACGTCATTCATGACTTCTCATACACATTGACATGTAGGCATAGAGATGTATTTTCCTCATGCCAGCTGATAATGAAACATTTACTTGTTGAAAGATTTGGGGACAAAAATCTCAGTTTTACAAACTTACTCACATTTCGGTGATTTCGGTAACGGATTTGGGTTTTACTGTTATATTTGAAAAGCATGCCTATTTTTCCATAACTATGAACGAGTTGAGCATCATAGCTCTGAGCTATTTTTCTTGCACTATTTGTATTATGTTGTTATGAATTGTTGCTGGTTATTGGAGTTGGACTCTGACCCTTGTCCTAACCCGTTACTACTTTCAACCTAAGGTTAGGTTTGTTACTTATTGAGTACATGGGGTCGGTTGTACTCATACTATAATTCTGCACCTTGTGTGCCGATGTTGGATGCTGATGTTAATGTGTACGGCGGGAGCTGGATTTGAAGATGTACCTGTGTTTCAGTTTTGGCTATCACTTGCCCTTAGTAGCATTAGATTCAAATTCTATTCATTTACATTTCAAAAAGATGTCGTAATTATTTCAATTCAATTTTGTAAAAATCTAAATGTTAGAAGCTCATGATTTGTACTACCAGTACTTGGAAGATTCTTGTACAAAAGCTGTTGTATTTTCATTTCTTCTCTTGATAAATCTCATTAAATTGGATAGTTGTTAGTTGGCTTGCCTAGAAGGTTTGGTTAGGTGTCATCATGACTATATGGATTTTGGGTCGTGACAAATTGGTATCAGATCTCTAGGTTCATATGTTCTACAAGTCATGAGCAAGTGTCTAGTAGAGCCTTGCGGATCGGTATGATGATGTCCATACCTATCTTCGAGAGGCTACAGGGAATTTAGGATAAATTTTCCATCTTTCTTTCCTTATCGTGCGATATTGATTTAGCTTGAAGAGTAACTCTTTGAATTCCTTTCACGCATTCATATGCGCATGTGAGCACTTGATATCAGCTGTACATTGACGGCTTGTGATTCCATGGATGAGGTGCGAGATGTGATTTTTGTGTGCTGATGATGGGCTAGTCTGGAGGACTTGAGGCCAAATTTTGATGGTAGCTTGAGCACGGGGATTTCAGTTGTGTGAGCATGTGCTTTTGGACTTATAAGCCAGGTAGTGTCCCTATTAGTGAAATTTGTGGCTAGATGAGTGGTTGGATGGCTATATGATGAGTATGATTTGACTGCAGGATGTGTTCAGATGGTTTTGATGTGGTGAGAAGAGTTTATGTAGGATGTGGAAAGGACTATTGAATGCTCGATTTCTGTGGATGTGTTGTACATCCTCGAGTTATGAGTGTGTTAAAGGATATTCCATGTTGCTTAATAGAGAAGCGAAGTAGATTTTCATGTCTTGTTGTGAGTTCAGACTCAGGAAGATTTAGTGATGGAGTAGTAATTGTGGCGGTGAAAAGGTATAGAGAGATGTCAGTTTGAGGTTAAGCAGGTGGGTTATCACCTGCGGGGTAACCTACGGATGTGTGATCCTTATGATGTTGTGTGGAGGCTTTCTTTCCATCAGTGTGTTATATGTTTTGTGATTTGAGTTTGGATCGGTGGTGAAGGTTGACCTGACTATCACGAGGGTGAATGCGAGTTTAGTAGATGGTTTGAGGTGTTTTATGGTTTGTGTTACATGAGCTTGTGAAGAATTTAGTTGAATCTCACTGCGGTATTAGGGAAGTAATAGAGTAAGAGCATTGCGAATTATCGAGTATTTTGTTCTATGGCTTTGAGCCAAATGGGGGAGTCTGCTATCGACGATTTGATTGCATGGTTATGTGTTGTACTGGTTTCAGTTTGAGACATACTTGTGAATCAGTTATGACTTGCAGAGGTTGAGATCGAGGATGACTTGAGTAAGGAAATTTCCGGATATGGGTTATATTACACTTTATGGGTATATGGAAATCATGGAATGATTTGTGTTGTTACTCATGACGGATGTAGTGCGCATTGAGTAGAAATTTACTCGAGTGTATTAAGGCGGGGTTACTTCTTTGGGTGTTGTTACGCTAATGGGGCACATGTCGTTTGGCCCGTTTGGTCGGTGCAATTAAGATTTGAGCAGACTGAATGACTCTCGAGAAGGTTCTAATGGATTCAAGATTTAAATGTAGCAATTGAGAATTTTGCGGATTTGTATATGGCTAGAATCTGAGATTTAAGTTGGATGGTGTTGAGACTTGTGGCATTACTATATCATTATGGATTCTACATTTCAATATCAGGAAGGTGAAGTAAACGACTTTAGATTCACAAAAGGTCTCTTCAGAGTGGGTGTCTCAGTTGTGGTACTTTTGGGGTGCTTAAGAGGGAATACAACGATTTATGGGCCTTATGGCGGTGTGATTTTATTCTAGGATCTTGTGGGGTGAGTTTTGGTTGAGGGTCATGGTATTATGGCGAGGAGGAGTGTCAACTTGAGGGTAATTCGGAAGAAACTCGGAGAAAATAGGACAACTTGGTAGTAGGTTGGATCAACACAATAATGGGTAAGATCGGTTCCTTAAATACTTATGATGTGGTGAGTCTCTACAGGTGTTTTGTGGAAATACTCTTGGGTTTGACCTGCGTGGCTTGGTTGAGTTAGAGAGATTTAGTTCTGATTGTTTGGTTATGCGCAAATGGGTTTCGAAGAGTTTTTAATGGTTTCATCCATGATTTGAGATGGTTATTTCCTACCGGCGTGAGGAGCATGTTGTGTATTGTGGTTTTCTCCTGGATGGGATCAGATGGAAGGTTTCTGACTAATCGAGTATATATTCTGCTAGTGACTCAGAGTGATTGTTAGATTCTTGTATTTTTCATAAGATGGCATGATAGATGCGGTGTGTGTGTAGGGTTGATATTTGCATGTGCAAGGTCACGGTCCAGACTTGGAGGGAAGGTCATGAATTTTGGAAAGCATGGACAATATCAAATATTTGGGTGAATGTTATAACTACTTGGTAATTTCTAAGAAGGGTGCACATTTCAGAAGGCGCACTGTATGTTGACTTACGGATGCTTCATTGGTATTAAGGTACTCGCATGATTGATTGACTGCTGATATTAAAAAATTTTCTATATGGCACGGAAGAATTTTAGAAGTATTCCTCGTGGGAAGATCGTGTATGAGAGATATGTTAGACATTCGGGCGATAAAGTTGGGATCAGATATGGTGATTCGTGTGTTCTAAGGATTTGGAGACCGAGAATTCTCAGAAGCAGATTGTTTCGTGGTTGTGGACTGTGAAGATGTGGCTAAAGCTAGCTAGATGATAGTATGTGTTATGGTTAGGTAATTGTGGACCTTCAGAGGGTTATTTATCTATTTGTGGATGACCAGAATTGATTTGGGTCCCATTTCGTAGGCCCAATGAGGATGTGTATTCTATACCGGATCGGATTTGTTGACTCCGTACTACTATTGTTGACGGATGTGCCATTCAAAAGCGCTGAGCTTATTCGTGTTCTGATAAAATCTATGTGCTACTCCTCTATGCTACGAGGGGTTGTGATTTGTTGTTTATAAGCACACATGGTGCGGTTCTATTTGGGCCTTGTAGCGGGATTTGAGCGAGATGGTCATTGGGGTGTCGAATGGTTGATTGCGCCTTGGTTATGTTCTCTCCGAGCTATGGTATATTGTGCTATTTTCTTCTCCGTGGTTATGGTCATACACTTCGTGTATTTGATGTCGAATTGTGTGTAGTTGTTGATTTTTAGCATGGTGGCTTGAGGTATTTCATATGGACCCGTGTTTGGATGGGGTCACGCATTGTAGCTGGGTTTATGTTGGGATATGATCCTTTGTGTTAGATTAGTGTGTCTTGATTCTACTATGTGTGATGGGTTCGTAGTATTGCGTCTGTGGTGGTATCTGTTGAACTTGCAGGACGGCTCTATAAGTTGAGTCATTTTCCATGTTTGAATACATTTGAATTGTTTCTTATTGGTGCATGGATTGCAAAGTTTGTGACTCTAGGTAGTATTGGTGTGGGATGTCAGTAGAGTAGCTTATATTTGATGAGATGAAGTCTTTGGGCCTGAAGTGATTGCTATCAAATTTGATTACGGTGTGTTCGGGAGAGTAATATCGGAAGTCAGCTTAGAATTTGGGCTATGGTTCTAGTTAGGCAAGAGAGCTCCATGACTTGTTGATTTGATGAGTGGTTAAGAGTTTTTCATGTTTCTTTCATCATTGGCAGCGTACAAAGGTTCAAAACAAGATTTTAGTTGATATGAGGCTTGTTACCGATGTTGAGTTAGCTATCGAGCAGCTATTGCGGTTGGAAGTTATTGATATGAGTATTGGAGTTATGTGGTATATCATGTGATTGTGTCTTGGGTTATGGTTATGGCTTGATGCAGCTTGTTCAGACTTATACAGTGTGTGGATGCGAGATTCGGGTCTTTATAGGTACTGCCATATGTTGGAAATTAGATTCTAATATTTATGGGCTAAGGTTAAATTAAAGATCTTCTGTTAGGTTGTGTCGTCCGGCTTATATGGATTAGGGTGACATGGGATCACCACCGAGTATGTGCATGGTAAGGTTACACAGTGATTGACGGCTTTGGAACAACTCTTGGCATGTTTGAGGATGAACGTATATTTAAGTGGGGGAGAATGTAACGACCTGATCAGTCGTTTTGAGTATTTGCACTTCGCTCGATAATTTAAGGGCATGAGAAGCCCCGTATGATGTATTCTGACTTGTGTGAATCATCGGTTTTGGTTTTTAGGTTATTCAGAATCGATTTGGAAGAATGAATTTCATGATTGAAGCTTTAAGTTGGAAGAGTTGATTAAGTTTAACTTTTGTGAATTTGACCCCGGAATGGAGTTTTGATGGTTCCGTTTGGTCCGGATGGTGATTTTGGACTTAGGTGTATGCCTAGATTTGCACTTAGAAAGTTCTTAAGTTTGATCGGGAGTCGACTTTGATGATATCAGGTTCAGATTGTGGTTCTGGAAATTGGAATAGCTTTGTTGTGTTATTTGGGACTTGTGTGTAAAATTTGAGTTCATTCCGGGTTGATTTGATATGTTTCGGCGCGGAGTTTTGGAAGTTGAAAGTTCATTTAAGTTCGAATTGTGGTGCGATTCATCATTTCGATGTTGTTACGTGGGATTTGGGGCCTCGAGTAGGTATGCATTATGTTATAGGACTTGTTTGTACATTCAGACGGGGTCCCGAGTGGCTCAGAGTAGTTTCGGACGAGGTTCAGATCATTTGGATTAATTTTTGTTAAGGCTGGATTTTTTAGCAGTCCTAGTGTGATCGCACCTGTGGAATGTTGGGCGCAGGTGCGATGTCGCACAAGTAAGGCAGTGGCCGCAAAAGCGGCATGGCAGGATTATCGCAGTGTCAGGTGCAGGGTTATTTTCCACACCTGCGTGATAGCAGATGCGGTGCTGGGAAAGCGGAGGCGATGGCAGTGCAGAAGTGCATTTTTAACTCGCACCTGCATGATCGCAGCATCGGACTTCCTGCCGTAAGTTCGAGGGTAGGCTACCAGTGGTCATTCGCAGGAGCAAAACTCTTGCCGCAAAAGTGACCGAAGCAGCTAAGTGGGTCGCAGATGCGAGGATACCTGGACAGAAGCTATATATCGAGGGCTTCACTATTTTATTCACATTTTGAGTTGGGGAGCTCGGATTTGAGAAATTTTGGAGGAAACTTTCTTCAAAAGGATTGGGGTAAGTTTTCTATACTCGATTTTGATTGTATTTGATGAATCTATCTTCGTTTTTGGTAATTGGACTATGAATTTTAAAGAGAAATTGAGGGTTTTTGCCTAAAGTCTCATAGAGTGAAATTTTGAGTTTTGAACGTCGATTTCAAGACGGATTTGAATGCAACTAGTATGGTTGGACTCGTAATTTAACGGGTTGTCAGATTTTGTAAGTTTCACTGGGTTCCGAGGTGCGGGCACGAGTTTGACATTTTGGTCGATTTTGGGCTTTTGATTAAAGGTTCGACTTTTATCGATTGGGTTTGTTTCCTTTGGCAATTTTTGATGTATTCGAGTTTCTATTGGCTAGTTTCGAGCCGTTCGAAAGTTGGTGCGCACGGGATAGCATTTTTGGAGCATCGTTTGGCTTGATCGATGTTGGATTTGGCTTGTTCGAGGAAATTAACAATTCTAAACTTGGTGCTGAGTGTATGAACCCCTGAATATACGTGATATGTTTTTGGTGCTGAGATGACGCACATGCTAAGTGACGGGCGTGCGGGCGTGCACCGTGTGAATTGTGATTTAGTTATTTTTGTGATACTGCATAGTTACCTAATCTTATCTATAACCATGAAATCTCTACGTGCTAGAGTAATTGAGCGATGATCCATGTTAGAAATCATCCTTAGGCCACATGCTATCACTATTTGGACCCACAGAGGTCGTGTTACATGTTCAATTAATTGCTTAATTTGAAATTTATACTCAGTCACAACTATTATTCGCATATCATATTCCAGTCTCTGTTGTCCTTTATTTATACATCATATCATCAATGTTTGGGCTGATTATCATGACTTTTGTGAGCCCGAGAGACTTGAGAGATGGATGACTGAGTGAGGCCGAGGGCCTGATTGTGAGGATATTTATGGGATCGAACTGCACGCCGCAGCATGTTTATTTGATTCATGCCATGATTGGCTTGTTATAACATTTGGATTGGAATTTCCCCTCTGGAGTCTACACATCCATAGTGGGCACAGGTACCTATTTAGTGCGAGTGCGAGTGTCGAGCGCGAGTGCGGAGCGACTGGGAGGATTGAGCGACTATGAGGACTAAGCTAATGTGACGACTGAGTGATTGGGAGGACCGAGTGACTGGGAGGACTGAGTGGATTGATACTCTGAGAGTATACATATGGTTATTCACTTTGTTGTATTGCATTCGATATGCACACTTGACATACATGCATAGAGATACATTTTCCTCATGTTGTACGGTATCACGTCATTCATGACTTCTCATACACATTGACATATAGGCATCGAGATGTACTTTCCTCATGCCAGTTGATAACGAAACATATACTTGTGTAAAGATTTGGGGACAAAAATCACCATTTTACAAACTTACTCATATGTCGGTGATTTCGGTAAAGGATTTGGGTTTTACTGTTATATTTGAAAAACATGCCTATTTTACCGTAACTGTGAACGAGTTGAGCATCATACCTATGAGTTATTTTTCTTGCACTATTGTTTTATGTTGTTATGAACTATTTCTGGTTATTGGAGTTGGATTCTAACCCTTGTCCCAACTCGTCACTACTTTCAACCTAAGGTTAGGTTTGTTACTTATTGAGTACATGAGGTCGGTTGTACTCATACTACAATTCTGCACCTTGCGTGCCGATGTTGGATGCTGATGTTAATGTGTACGGCGGGAGCTGGATTTGAAGATGTACCTGTGTTCCAGTAATGGCTATCACTTGTCCTTTGGTAGAATTAGATTCAAATTTTGTTCATTTACAATTTAAACAGATGTCGTAATTATTTCAATTTAGTTTTGTAAAAATATAAATGTTAGAAGCTCATGATTTGTACTACCATTCCTTGGGAAATTCTTGTATAAAAGCAGTTGTATTATCATTTCTTCTCTTGATCAATCTCATTAAATTGAATAGTTGTTAGTTGGCTTGCCTAGCAGGTTGGATTAGGTGCCATCACGACTAGATGAATTTTGGGTCATAATAGAAGAAGAAGAAGAAGAAGAGGAAACTGATGAAAAGCAGGACAATATGGTGGAATTTGGCAAAAGAACTATCTTAAAGGGTAGACTCCTCAGGGACTTGGAGGAGAAAGGAATGGTGATGCTGTTGGAGAAGCTAGAACTTCAGGGTTGGAAGGACATGGTCCTTCAGATGGTAGGAAGACTTTCCAAAATTGAGATTGTGGAGTTCATGACAATTTGTGAAATAGAGAATGGCAGGATCACCAGTGTGGTGAAAGGGGTGACTGTGAGCTTTGACGACAAGGAATTGGGAAAGATTCTAGGGGTATCTGCTGAAGGGTACAATGATTACAAAACACTAAAATGGCCAAGACTAGAAAATCAGCCTACCTCCCTTGCCATTACAAGGAAATTTGCTGACAATGATTTAGAGCTACAGCCTAAGGTTGTGTACAAAAGTGAAATGAATCCTGCCCACAAGTTGCTCTTTGAATTTGTCAACAAAGTTGTGTTGCCCAGGCAGGAAAGAAGGCACATTTCCACCTTCATGGACCTGGTCCTTATGGAGTGCCTGGATAGTGGGAGGAAGATCAATTGGATGGTGTTTATCATCCAGCTCCTTGATAGGGTTCTAACTCACACCGAAACCCACGCCATACCCTATGGATTCATTCTCACTTATGTGCTTGCTCACTTCAAGGTACCCCTCAACAAAATGAGATGTTAGCACAAGAAAATATCACTTTTGGGCTAGCACCTTGAGTGCATGTGAGTATGAAGTCCATACTGCTCCCAAAGAACCTGGTTCATCCAAAAAGGTGCATGTGAACAGCAAAGTGAGAGACTTGGTACAGGATAGTGGGGCTAAGGATGCTAAGATTGAGAGGCTGAAGAAGAGGCTGGCTGAAGTAAAAACTGAGAGGGATGCTCTCGAGACTGATCTTGCAAAGGAAAAGAAGAATGAAGGCATTCTTCATGACATGTTGAAACCGCTTCAGGCCAGAAACCAAGAACCTGGTCCTTCCTAGCTTAGTTAGAAAACCAGTGACCCAAATGGGATGTTTATTTATTTTTTTGTTCCTTTTGCTCATGGTGCAGCACTGTTATTTCATTCTATGCGTTGTGGATGACTCTTATCAATGCTAATCAACTACTTTTGCTCTAATTATTTGTTGATGTTTCTTAGATGGCTAATATCCTTAGATTGATAAAGAGAAAATTGAATCCATGATTACATTTGAAGTAGCCCCAGTGGCCATGAGTAAGATCTAATAAAATCTTGTTATCTAACATAATTATGCAACTTTTTAATGATGCCAAAAGGGGGAATATAGGTTGTGCATTTTTACTTTGGACTGTGATGTTTATAACCTAATGAACTTGGTCCTTGATGATTTGTGACTTTAAAATGGAAAGTATTCTAACATTGTGTTGATGTTGAGCTGAGTTGAAACATGTCTCATGCTTATGAAAAGCACAGAGTTTGTCATCATCAAAAAGGGGGAATTTGTTGGCCTAAGTAAGTTTATTTTGATGATTGACAAATGAACACATGCATGAACCAGGTCCATACATAGTGTACACAGACACTGGCATACTTCTATAATTTGTGCATGCAAACAAATTGACACCACACAAATCGCGCCCCCTCTTGTATGGTATTGAAGTATAAAGCACCAGTTAGGCTCGACACTTACTAAGTACATTGGGTCAGTTATACCCATACTACACTTCTGCACTTCTTGTCCATATCAGGATATTGGTACCGGCGGAGTCCCAATAGGCGCTTAGCAGATACCGGGCAGGTGATTTGAGGTAGAGTTGTATCCCGTTCGCAGGTCTTGAGTCATCTTCTTATTTCCATTGTATTGTTTCCATTTGCTTTCGATAATGTTCTATTTCTTTTAGAACAATGTATATAGAAAATTCTAGAACCTCATCTACTTGTGATTCCATATCTTGGGATGGTTTACGTTAGATTTTGGATTTAGTCTTATTATGTTTATCTCAACCCTTTACGTTATGTTATTATTCTATTATCTGTCATTTAAAGAAGTTATTCCTATTTATCTGTTGTGTGTTGGCTTGTATAGAAGGCGGTATTAGGTGCCATCATGACCTTGATTGGTTGGGATTTTGGGTCGTGACTAGTTGGTGTCAGAGCCTTACGTTGCATAGGTCACACGGGTCATGAGCAAGCTTAGTAGAGTCTTGAGGATTGGTATGGAAACGTCTTCACTTATCTTCTAGAGACTATATGGCTTTAGGAAACTTCACTTTCTTTCTTTCTCTATCGTGCGACTTTGTTCTATCATCAAGTTTGAATTATTCTTCTTA
>AWOL01S0005971.1:50088-95243 GCA_000715115.1 Nicotiana otophora
GCGGTATTAGGTGCCATCATGACCTTGATTGGTTGGGATTTTGGGTCGTGACTAGTTGGTGTCAGAGCCTTACGTTGCATAGGTCACACGGGTCATGAGCAAGCTTAGTAGAGTCTTGAGGATTGGTATGGAAACGTCTTCACTTATCTTCTAGAGACTATATGGCTTTAGGAAACTTCACTTTCTTTCTTTCTCTATCGTGCGACTTTGTTCTATCATCAAGTTTGAATTATTCTTCTCTTACTCTATCAGAGATGATAAGGACATGTACGTCATCCGCAATTGGTCAGGAGCCGGTACCCCAGATTGTAGCCACGACCAGGGGTAAGGGCTGGAGATGGACATGGTGGCATGGAAACTGTCTCGGTAGAAGGCCCGACAGTTGTGGAAGGCATGGAAGACAGGGCTGAGGTAGGGCCATAGATAGAGGCAAAGCTCATCCTAGAGCACGTGCAATGGAACCTATTGTCAAGCCTCAGTTAGAGATGGATGAGGAGATCCCTATTCTGACAAAGCCAGTAGGACCAGCCTAGGTCCCAGAGGGGGTACATTGCTACCCTAGTGCATCAGGATGCCTTAGTCTGCATGGTTGGCCTGATGGAGAGTATTGCACAGACATATATGTTTCTAGTGACACTGATCGTTTCTCAAGCTGGGGGAGTAGTTCAGACTCCCTCTATGTCATACACCAGAGCAAATGGCTCCTAGTTATTAGACCCTAGCAGTTCTACCAGTTAGGGCAGTTCAGCCTGTTATTGCAACACAGCCCGGGGAGAGACCTGTTATGTCAGCTGATGAGCTGAAGAGGTTTTACAAGTTCACCAAGTTGCATCTCCCTCACTTTAATGGTACAGTTTATGAGGACCCACAGGATTTCTTGGACCATTGCCATGAGGTTTTGCGCAACATGAGTTTAGTGGAGTCCAATAGAGTTGATGTTACAGTGTTTCAGATGCATGATTCTGCCAAGAGGTGGTGGCAGATGTATGTACAGGGTAGGCCAGCAGGTTCACCTCCCCTCACATTGATTGAGTTTTGGCAAGTATTCTTAGAAAAGTCCATCCCCTTCACTCAAAGAGAGTAGTTCCGCAATCAGCTTGAGCGCCTTCAGTAGGGTAGCATAACTGTTACTCAAAATGAGACTAGATTTGTAGATTTATCATACCATGCAGCTATCTAGATCCCTACTGAGAGGGAGAAGGTGTAGAGGTTCATAGATGGTCTTACCTACGGCATCAGACTTCATATGGCCAAAGGGACCGAGGATGAGATTTCTTTCACTCGGGTAGTGGAGATTTCCATAAGGATTGAGCGCATTAGGGGCCAGGCTAGGGAGGAGAAATTTGACAAGAGGCCCCATTATTTTGGAGGATTCAGTGGTGCCTCGTCTGATGGTAGGGGTTCCTGTAGTAGAGGCCAGCTTATCAGGCCTGTTCAGTCAGCTTTACAGGTCACCCAAGGTGCTTCAGATAGCCATAGTGCTTATGGACCTCGTTCTGAGCACCTAGCATACAGTGCAACTCCAGCTCCGGTTGGTGCACCTCCAATACAAAGTTACCAGGGTGCTTATTTAGGACAAGGACAATTCCAGGGTCAGCAGTTACTTTAGCCGAGGGCTTGTTATACATGTGGGGATCTAAGGCATGTCGTGAAGTTTTGCCCCAGGTCACAGAGCAGTATGCCACAATAGGGTACTCGTGCCATGGTTCCAGTATCGATGGCTCCACCACCTACAGAACTAGCTAGTGGTGGGGGTCAGGAAGCCCGAGGTAGGGGCCAGTCAGTTAAAGGTAGATGCCAGTCAGTGAGAAGTCATCCTAGAGATGGAGGACAAGTTGGTGGGGCTCATCCCCATTATTATGCATTTTTAGGTAGACCTGAGGCGGAGTCGTCATATGTAGTTATTACAAGTATTATCTTAGTCTGTCATAGAGATACTTCTATGTTGTTTGATTCGGGTTCTACATATTCTTATGTGTATTCATATTTTGCTTCGCATTTGAGTATGCTTCATTATTCTCTTGATGTTCCTATTTCTGTGTACACACCGGTTGGAGGTTCTATAGTAGTTCATTAGGTGTACAAGTATTGTGATGTACTATTGATGGTTTTGATACAATAGTTGATCTTTTGCTTTTGAATATGGTGGACATTGAGGTCATTCTGGGTATGGATTGGTTGTCCCTGTATCACGCTATCTTAGATTATCATGCCAACATTGTTACTTTAGACATACCGAGGTTGCCTAGATTAGAGTGGAGAGGGATCTGAGGTCACTTCACTTGTAGGGTCGTTTCATATTTGAAGGCTCGTCGTATGGTGGAGAAGGGATGTTTAGCATATTTGGTTTATAATTGTGATTATAATGTGGAGGTTCCTTCTATGGATTCGGTACCAGTTTTAAGTGAGGTTCCAGAGGTGTTTCCTACAGATATTCCGGGTATGCCACCCGACAGGGATATCAACTTTTACTTTTATTTAGTTTCGGGCACTCAACCTATTTCTATTCCACCATACTGTATGGCTCCAACTGAGTTGAAAGAATTGAAGGATAAGTTGCAAAATTTGCTTGACAAAGGATTTATTAGACTGAGTGTCTCACCTTGTGGTGCGCCGGTGTTGTATGTTAACAAAAAGGACGAATCGAAAAGGGTGTGCAAAGATTATCGATAGTTGAACAAGGTCAATATCAAGAACAAGTATCCGTTTCCTAGGTTTGATGATTTATTTGATCAGTTTTAGGGTGCCAAGGTGTTTTCCAAAATTGATTTGAGGTCTGGCTACCATTAGGTGAAGATTAGGGCATCATATGTCCCTAAGACAGTTTTTAGGAGTAGTTATGGTCATTAAGAGTTCTTAGTTAAGTCATTTGGATGTACTTATGCTCCAACGGCCTTTATAGATTTGGTGAAATGATTGTTCAAGCCTTATTTGGATTCCTTCGTGATTGTTTTCATTGATGACATTCTGGTTTACTCTCGCAACTGAGAGGAGCATGAGCAGAACCTATGGATTGTTCTTTAGACTTTGAAGGATTGTCATCTATATGCCAAGTTTTCCAAGTGTGAGTTCTGGTTAGACTTAGTTGCCTTTTTGGGACATGTTATGTCTTCTGAGGGTATCAAGGTGGATCCTAAGAAGATTGAGGCAGTTCAAAACAGGCCTAGACCTACTTCAGCTACAGAGATTTAGAGCTTTTTGGGTTTTGTGGCTTACTACCGCCGGTTCGTGGAGGGGTTTTAATCTATCTCAGTCCAAGTTTACCCGGAAGGGTGCTCTTTTCAAATGGTGCGAAGAGTGTGAGGCGAGATTCTAGAAGCTCAAAACTACCTTGACTACAGCCCTAGTGTTGGTGTTTCCCACATATTCAGTATCTTACACTGTGTATTGTGATGCATCGCATATTGGACTTGGTATGGTATTGATGCAGGACGGTAGGGTGAATGCCTACTCATCTTGTCAGTTAAAGGTTCATGAGAAGAATTACCTTGTGCATGATTTAAAGTTAGCAGGCATTGGTCACACGCTCAAGATTTAGAGGCACTATCTATACGGCGTTCCATGTGAGGTCTATACCAACCATTGGAGTCTCCAATAACTAATCAAATAGGAGGACCTTAATTTGAGGTAGCGGAGATGGTTAGCATAACTAAAGGACTATGATAGCACCATATTATATCATCCAGGGAAGGCCAATGTGGTGGCTGATGTCTTGAGTAGGAAGGTAGAGAGCATAGGCAGTTTGGCATTTTTGCCGACAGTGGAGAGGCTATTAGCCATGGATGTTCAGGCTTTGGCCAACTGATTTGTGAGGTTGGATATTTCAGGGCCCAGCCGCGTTCTCGCTTGTGTTGTGGCACAGTCATCATTGTTGAAGCATATCAAGGCTCGCCATTTTGATGGTCCTCACTTGTTGGTGTTGAAAGACACGGTGTAGTGGGGTGGTGCCAAGAAGATTATGATTGGGGATGATGGTGTTATAAGGCTTTAGAGCCGGATTTATGTTCTAAATATTGATGGGTTGAGAGAGTTAATCCTTGGGAGGCTCACGGTTTACACTATTCTATTCACCTAGGTGTCACGAAGATATATCGTGACTTGAAGCAACACTATTGGTGACTGAAGATGAAGAAAGACATTGTTGGACATGTCTCTCGATAATTGAATTATCAATAGGTGAAGTATGTATATCAGAAATTGGGTGGGTTGACTCAGATATTGGTGATAACGTAGTGGAAGTGGGAGCGCATCACTATGCACTCTGGGGTAGGCTTACCACAGACCTTGAGGAAATACGATGTTGTTTGGGTTATTGTGGACTGGTTGACTAAGTCTGCACATTTCATTCAGGTAATGTCTTCCCATCCTTCATAGCGGTTGGCTCTCATTTACATCGTGGAGGTTATCCGCCTGCACGACGTGCTCATTTCTATTATTTCAGTCCAGGGCACGCAACTCACTTCACACTTTTGGAGAGTTATGCAATCTGAGTTGGGCACGTGGGTCGAGCTGAGTATCGCGTTTCATCCTCAGACAGACGGACAATCCGAGAGTATTATTTTGATTTTTGAGGACATGGAAAGGCGTGTTCTATGATTTTGGGAGTAAGTGGGACCATTTTGTACCTGTAGCGGAGTTCGCCTACAATAACAGCTATCAGTCGAGCATCCAGATGGCTTCGTACTAGGCCTTATATGGGAGGCAATGTCGTTCTCTGATTGGTTGGTTTGAGCCCCGTGAGGCTTAATTGTAGGGAACGGACTTGGTTTGTGATGCTTTGGAGAAGGTGAAGGTGATTGAGGACGGCTTCGTACAACTCAACATAGGCAATAGAGTTATGTAGACATGAAGGTTCGAGATGTGGCTTACATGGAAGGTGAGATGGTGCTCCTCCGAGTCTCGCCTATGAAGGGTGTGATGTGATACGCACAAAATACACCTAAATAAATGGTGTAAGGCGGTCGATGTTAAATATATTAACCCAACTAGGTTGGGGTCGAATCCCACAGGGAATAGGTGTGAAAAAGGTTACTTGAATAGTGTGAAACTTGACTTAAGTCGTAATCCTACTCTGTTAGGTTAAAAGAGAGTGTTGTAATCATGAGTTATCGAGAAAACTATTTTGTTATGAGAATGTAATTAATTTGATTAAGGAAACCAAGGTTGTATCCCCATCTATGGAATGTAATGCTATCGATGTTAATATGATATATTCATAATGGAAGGTCCTTTGATATGCAAATGGTTTCTAAATGACTACCCAATATTTCCCAATAGTTAGGTAGTATTTTCTCTTTATGATTTTCCCAAATATAAAAGAGTTACAATTAAGAACAACCAATTTATGCCAAATAGAACTCACTTATTCTTAAGCGATTCTATTAAACAAGGCTTAAAGCCTTGAGTTTTTGCTATTCAATTCTACCAAACCCTAACCCAATTTTCCAAGTAAAGATAGAATGAAATGGCATTAGTCAATGTTTGCAACCACCAACATTAAATGAACCATGAGGAATGAATAAATACCAACCAACCATTATATATATATATATATATATATATATATATATATAATCAATGNTCCTTGGGAGGCTCACGGTTTATGCTATTCCATTCACCTAGGTGTCACGAAGATATATCATGACTTGAAGCAACACTATTGGTGACGGAAGATGAAGAAAGTCATTGTTGGACATGTCTCTCGGTAATTGAATTGTCAATAGGTGAAGTATGTACATCAGAAATTGGGTGGGTTGACTCAGATATTGGTGATAACGTATTGGAAGTGGGAGCGCATCACTATGCACTCTGGGGTAGGCTTACCACGGACCTTGAGGAAATACGATGTTGTTTGGGTTATTGTGGACTAGTTGACTAAGTCTGCACATTGCATTCAGGTGATGGCTTCACATTCTTCATAGCAGTTGGCTCTCATTTACATCGGGGAGGTTATCCGCCTGCACGACGTGCTCATTTCTATTATTTCAGTCCAGGGCACGCAACTCACTTCACACTTTTGGTGAGTTGTGCAATCTGAGTTGGGCACGTGGGTCAAGCTGAGTACCGTGTTTCATCCTCAGATGGACGGACAGTCCGAGAGTACTATTTTGATTTTTGAGGACATGGAAAGCCGTGTTCTATGACTTTGGGAGTAAGTGGGACCATTTTTTACCTGTAGCGGAGTTCGCCTACAACAATAGCTATCAGTCGAGCATCCAGATGGCTTCGTACGAGGCCTTTTATGGGAGGCAATGTCGTTCTCTGATTGGTTGGTTTGAACCCTGTGAGGCTTAATTGTAGGGCACGGACTTGGTTCGTGATGCTTTGGAGAAGGTGAAGGTGATTGAGGACGGCTTCGTACAACTTAGCCTAGGCAATAGAGTTATATAGACATGAAGGTTCGAGATGTGGCTTACATGGAAGGTGAGATGGTTCTCCGAGTCTCACCTATGAAGGGTGTGATGTGATACGCACAAAATACACCTATATAAATGGTGTAAGGCGGTCGATGTCAAATATATTAACCCAACTAGGATGGGATCGAATCCCACAGGGAATAGGTGTGAAAAAGGTTACTTGAATAGTGTGAAACTTTACTTAACTCGTAATCCAACTCTGTTAGGTTAAAAGAGAGTGTTGTAATCATGAGTTATCGAGAAAACTATTTTGTTATGAGAATGTAATTAATTTGATTAAGGAAACCAAGGTTGTATCCCCATCTATGGAATGTAATGCTATCGATGTTAATATGATATATTCATAATGGAAGGTCCTTTGATATGCAAATGGTTTCTAAATGACTACCCAATATTTCCCAATAGTTAGGTAGTATTTTCTCTTTATGATTTTCCCAAATATAAAAGAGTTACAATTAAGAACAACCAATTTATGCCAAATAGAACCCACTTATTCTTAAGCGATTCTATTAAACAAGGCTTAAAGCCTTGAGTTTTTGCTATTCAATTCTACCAAACCCTAACCCAATTTTCCAAGTAAAGATAGAATGAAATGGCATTAGTCAATGTTTGCAACCACCAACATTAAATGAACCATGAGGAATGAATAAATACCAACCAACCATTATATATATATATATATATATATATATATATATATAATCAATGGTAAATACCTATTAACATTACACCCATATAGGGCCCACAACCTTAGTATATAAAACTACCTACTCATACTAGGATCCAAGAACAAAGCAATAAATAAAGTCATAAAGCTTACAAAGATACAATATTCTCTCTTCAAAAGCTTCCAAAACAATATTGTATTCAATGCTCTTAAAGTAGCCTCTTTTTCAGACAAGATGTCCCACAAAAATCATAGTTATTCTATTTATAATGGGCTAAAAGTTGGGGTCAAAATATGGCAAAAATACCACTGCATATCACATATGCGATCGCAGAACGGGTCACAGAATCACTTCGCGGCCGGCATAATTTCAACTCCATCGCATAATTGAATATCCAGTTGCCCAGTTGTTCATCCCAGATCTGTTATGCGGTCTGCACATTGATTTCGCGATCGCAGATGATACTGCAAAATTGCCCTTGTAGAACTCTTTCTTGTACGTATGCGGTCATTATGCGGTCCGCACAAGCGTTATGCGACTGCATAATATACCACACACTCCTCTCTCAAAAACTGGGAACAACTGCTTCATTCTGCGGTTGGTTTTGCGGTCGCAAACCTACCACATTTCTGCCCTTCTATGGGCTTTTGTCATCTTTTCCGTGTTCTTGGTTCTTCGGTTCTGGTATGCCGCAAAACACCAAAACTACATAGGAAATAACTTAAAATGCTTTAAAAGATGATCGAAAGTCTAGGTAATTAGTATCAAAAGTGTCATAATCCTACGGCACATCATGATGCGATTTGGGAAGAAGGGCAAGTTGAGCCCGAGGTTTATTGGCCTGTTTGAGATTTTGGAGAGTGTTGGGGAGGTTGCTTATTGGCTTGCATTGCTTTCTAGCCTAGAAGGGGTACATCCGATATTTCATGTCTCCATGTTTCGAAAGTACAATGAATATAGATCACATTGTTTAGACTTCAGCACGGTGCAACTTGATAAACATTTGACATATGAGGAAGACTCGATGGCTGTTATAGACCGGTAGGTTCGAAAGTTGAGATCTAAGAGTATTCCTTCTATGAAAGTGTGTTGGATAGGTCAACCTATTGAGGAGGCTACTTGGGAGTTCAAGTCTTATATGAGAAGTACATACTTGCACCTTTTTACGAGTCCAGTTACATTTCTATGTCCGTTCGAGGACGAATGCTTCTATTAGAGGTGGAGATTGTAACGACCCGATAGGTCATTTTGACTATTAACTTGCACTTTGGTGTACCGAAGCTTTTTGTATCTTGATTTTATGATTTATGACTTGCGTACATAGTCTGTGTCGATTTATGGAAAGTTTATATGTGAAATGTTAAAGAAATATGATTTTTGACTTTAAAAATGGCCAAAGTTGACCACGGTCAATATTTTTGTAAACTACCTCGGATTGGTATTTTGATGATTCCAGTAGGTTCGTATGATGATATTAGATTTGTACACACATTTGGGGTCTCTGGTGACCTGAGGTTGTTCCGGCGCATTATGTGAAAAGTTGAAAAAATGAGTTTTGAAGTTTAAAATCTGGAGTTTTAATGATTGATTCTTGATATTTGATGTTATTTTAATGATTTGAGATAGCGAGCGAGTTTGTATGATGTTATTACACTGATTTGAATGTTCGGATTGGAGCCCGAGGAGCTTGAGTGAGTTTCAGATGTGTTTCAGATGATTTTGGTATTGTTGAGAAATATATGGTGTTGAGAACCTACAGGACTCGCAATTGCGAAAACCTGTTCGCAAATGCAATCCTCGCATTTAAAATGTCAGGATCACATTTTCAATAATGTTCATGGCTGGGAGACTTCACAATTGCAAGGTCAGTGTCACTTTTGCAAGCAGGGGTGGTCGCATTTGTGATGTATGTGTCGCAATTGCGACACTGAAAAGGTTAAATAGCCTCGGGAATTTGGCACGGAATTGTATTAGGGAAAATCTACTGATTACAGGTGATGCTTCTCGAACAGACACGTGATAGTAAAGACATGTAAGAGATGAGTCAGCAAATGGCTAACACCAGTCACAAGCATGTGACCGGTATTACATAAGTCCCGAAGGCGTCAAGGCTGGGGAAGAGAATTTGAAAGTAAGGTACAGGTTGGAGATGGCAGCATTAAAGGAGCAGTCGTTACAGGAAATCATAGCATTTATTCTTCTGTTAAGAGGGGTTTTAATCACCATAAAGAGGATCATGATTTGAGGATCTTGTCCTCCCTAATTTAGCTATAAATAGTGAAATTTGAACTCATTGAAGAACATGAAATACTTGTACGAAAAAGGCTGATACTATCCTCTCATTCTATAAAGCTTTATTTTACTATTCTTAAGGTTTTCACATTGTTCTTGGGTCCGAAGANAAAATTTGAACTCATCGAAGAACATGAAATACTTATACGAAAAAGGCTGATACTATCCTCTCATTCTATAAAGCTTTATTTTACTATTCTTAAGGTTTTCACATTGTTCTTGGGTCCGGAGAGTTCAATTCGAAGCCCAGGCTTGTATTTTCCTCAATTATCCTTATTTACTAATGTTTCTCTTTATTATTTTATTTTATCGAATCAATTTAATCTACGTGTCTATAAACAATGTAACAAATTTAACTGTACCTATTTGCGGGTAAAACATTTGGCGCCCACGATGGGGCATAGATAATTGTAGCATTACTTTGATATGTTCATCTTTAATTAACATACTCGAATGTTTTTCTGAGGTAAGCAAAACAATAATAATAAATAACAGTTATAGAACCGAATGATGTCAAAAACCCGCTCAACGTTAGAACAAACAACAACAACAAGCATGTCGACAATTTCATTATGGAGATAAGCAAGATGATTCACCAGTGAGACCCGTATCGATGTGAATGAGTCAACCCCAAATCGGGAAGAAAGAAATACTTGGAGTGCTAGGAGTCCTACCCTGATGATATGAACGATGAACCCATTTCCAATACTGTAAAAGATTTGATAGCACAACAAAGGGAAATCATGAATCATCTCTTAACACATGACCGAATAATGATTGAGATTCAACAAGCACTATCGGTTGCTTCAAACGATTCCAATGGTGGAGTTCGGGCCCCTCTGGCGTACCTATAATTCTAATAGCTCCAAGAACCGGTAACGTTGCTTCAAGGAGTGTTGCATCCTATTTTGCACTAGTCAACACAGGATTCAACTTGTGGTTTCTCTGTTTTGATGAAAGAGAGTTGCCACCCAATATTTAAAGGTATACTAGAGTGACTATTTAATTACTAAGTTATATTCCTTACAGGTCTGCAAACCGGTGAGATTATGGGTAAGGGTTCTTGTTCTTCCAAGGGGAAGATGTTAGGCACCCCTTAAAATCTACGTGATATAGCTCCATAGGACTTAGACTAATTTTAAGGAATCGATTATTTATAATATACTTAATTACTACTAAGGCATGGCTTACTATATATTAAAGGGAGTATATATGTAAGACTTAGGAAGTATGTGAGATTGTAAAATAGTTATTGAAGGTTAAGAGAGTTCTGAAAGTAGTCCATATTTTAAGGCTTGTAGTTATTAAGTTATGAAAGTAATTAATTTAAATAATAGATGCTTGTATAATTTTAAAAGATGTTCATAAGAAAAGTTATTCTAAATGTACCTTGGTTTTAAAAACTCTAAAGAAGGCAAATCTTTGAAAATTTTTTGGGCTGACCGTTCCTTACTGTTTTTCATAAAAATTTTGGTTTCATTCCTTGTTAGCAAAGACCAGCGATTCTTTTTCTAATTTCCTTTGAAAACGGGCTGTTGTTTTTTATTAGAGCCCGAACTTCAAAAATCTTTAAGAGAGGTGAATGTATGAGATGAACAAGTTATAATTAGCGGAGCGAAGATTAATTACTAACTAATTCTTTTTAAATCCTATATTAGTTATAGTTTGCCTATGTTTCATGTAATATTAGAGCATGAAGGTAAAACACATAATCTAATATATGAGTGTTAAATACATGGTAATAAAATATGATAAAATGACAAAGGCAGTAAGCGAAAATAATGAAGCAGTAAACTAGGCTATAGAAATAATGACCAGTAACGAAAAAAGTAAGGAAGATAGGACATGGCTCTGATGATTGGGCCTCAATATGGTAGGCCCAACAATTGAGAGGCGCGGCTAAAACGGACCGGATTGTTCAGAAAATGTAGCAAAGCTGTTTTGGGCCTGAATTTCTCAGGAACTCAGCATGCCCAAAAGTATACATTCCCAAACAAGAAAAAAGGTCATTAGAAGTATATCCCACACTCTCAACATATTCAAAACATATATAAAATGTATATAGACAAACAATTAGAACAAGAAAATAAACAATAATGTGGGATATTATATTAATGTGGTGGTTTTACTTGGCAAATAATTCACATTGAAAACCTTTCGTTGTCATTAAACAATAAACCCCCAAAGAAACTAAATGTGTCAATGAATTAAGGGCTAAGATTGAAGTTCTACTCAAGGTCGATGCTCCCTTTGAATCCCCTGACACTTCAAACTTCCCAAGGGACTCAAGGCCCAGGGCAATGCTTGTGCTGGGGAGGGCAGCCCAACCTAGAGTCGAACTCCACTCCCAAATACCCTTAAACACTAAAAATATGTTTTCCTTATAGGTTTAAATGCCAATGAGGCCTTTTTCAATGTAAACTAAATGCTATAGCATTACTTACCACAAAAGTATACTTTCCCTCCTAACATAAAAGCATATAGTCTACATTGGATACCAAACGAACATATATCAAATGAATCTAAAGGTCTGACTTTAAACACATATAGGTGAGGAGCAGAAGCATCATAAGCATATTACAAAGGCCTGATCATTAGAGAAGAACATAGTTTAAGGAAAGACAAGCTATACATGGCCATATATGCAACGGCTCAACAGATACAAATGTTTTTTGTTTCTGGCAAACCAAATGTGAGCTGGTTAATCAATGGTGAAAATTTTGGCAACATAGTCATGACTCATTTACATAGGTTATCAAAGATATCTAGGACATGATCAAATCATTCAATAGGTCTACAAGTTCATAGATCAAAACAAGGAATCCCTAAGGATTTCTACAAAGTCATACTCCTAATAGTGTTCTCTTAAAACAAATCATCATGTTCAGATAGCATCAGGAAAGGTCCTTATAAGCTTTTAGGGATCAGATTTGGTTTTAAATTTAACAGTAGGGAAAGGACTGGGGTGGTTCTGGACAAGACAATGAATTCAGGAATCAAATAGGAACATGCAATACCTAGTTAGTTACATGAGCGCTTCAAGTGAAGTAATACTTTCATACAGACATGGAAGCTTTACACATTTATGTAGAAGGTTAAGCATGACATGAGGAGAAAAGGTTACAGATAAAGAAAAGGCATTGCATTAAGACATGTTTAATTCAAACCTAAGTCTAAATTAGTATCTAATATAAAATAGTCATGCTTCTATTTTCACAAGTTATCATTGGTTATAGCAAAATAACAAGGTCATGTTTTTTTAGGGAAGACAATCTTAAAAGATAAAATGCATGTCAACTTTTCAAAGATCAATGATAACCCTAAAGGATTAGAGAAAGGAGGTATGATACCAAGTAAGTTTTAGATTGAACATGCAGCTGAAGATGTTAACTAATCAAGAAAACAACCAAGTTCAGCCTAACAAGTTATCAATCTTTTATAACAAAGAAAGAAAAACAGGATCATGATTGTTTTATGAGGAAAGATAACTTAGTTTTTAAGAAATGTGTACAATAGGACTACTGGAATTCATGAAGAGAAGAAAGTTTAATTCAAACAAGATTAGGTCAACAGAAGAAACAACAACTAGACAAAATAAAAAGACCATAGTGGCAACTCAGAAATAGTTTAACAAACATAAGTGGAGAAGAAAACATATAAACACTCAGAGTTTGTGCTTATGGTTAAAGGATATAAACTTAAACACTTTCAGATTCATCTCAGTCTTAGTTATCAAATAATAAGCTCAACTTCAAGACTCACAAACTGCAGAAATGCAATAGATAAGGATAAAGGTCACTGTAGATCAATGAAAAGCTATGAAGTGCATGTGAACATGAACACATAATAACTCAAACATGTAGACTGTTGGCAACTCAGGAACAAAGATCATCATGAATCGATTAATGGTTTGATCAATCATCGATTAAAGACTCAAAAGAAGGACAAATAATCACAAGTGGTTATTTGACTAACATAACACAAGCATTAAATACTGAACAACATAAAACAACTGTAATACTCAGAATATAACTAACATATTTGTAGCATTCAAAGGAGATGAACAAAAGAGAAGGATGAGAGATGTGCTGACCTTTTTGAGAGGAGCAGACCAAATGAAGGATCTTTCTCAATTGCTTAAGAGCCCATGAACCTCAAGTTTGAACCAGCGACAGTACTCAACAAACAAAAAGAAAAGAACAGTAAGAAAACCTAGGCTTTGAACTCTAAATTTCTTAGATGATTGATAGTGTTTGTATCTCTGTGTGTGTTTCTCTTCAGTGTTAGGTGGTTGTTCGTGTTAGGTAAGATCATTTGATGGCTCCTATTTATAGTGCCATTTAAAACTCTAGGGTTTCAAATGATTCAAATTATGAGTGGAAATTGATGAATGGTTGATGATATGAGCACAATCAGGTGAAGATCTTAGAAGATAGAAGGAAATCAGTAGAGATTCTACCTGAGGAGGGGGACGGTTGACCGTTGAAGGCAAACTCCTTTGGGTGAGAGATCATTATCCAGAGGTCGCTTAGCTTGACCTCTGGACCAAAAATAAGTATGATAGCACTGTGAAATAGCCATGCATACCATTGATTTAACAGAACATAAAGGAGTTTTGGGATTTGACCTTGTATCATTTGGTCTAGTGTTTCGAATTTGGGGGTTCTGAAATTCCATCGGTGGAATGGAAAGAAAACAACTTTCTTCATAGCCCAGAGACAAAACGGGTGATTCTCTAAGTTTGATTTAAAAGAATAAAGAAGAAATCAGGTTAGTGGGGTTTGGAGGTTAGGGTTTTAGATTTAGGTGTTTCAAATTTTGTGATTGAACGAGGAAATTAGCAGCGGGATTTGTGGATAGGGAGACAGAAGAGATGATTTAGAGTGATCTCGAGTGAACTTGCACAAATTTGTGCAAGGTTTTTGGAGATTGATGGCTGTTGGAGATTAGAGAAAAGTGAGAGAAAAGGGAAATGATTAGGGTTTTGGGTAAGTTTAGGGATGTCTCCGAGTTTAAGTTGGGCGATGGAACGGGAGCTGTTGGAGCTGTTGATCAACTTCTCCGATATTTTTGGTATTTAAGGATTTTAGAAATAATTCAATTGGGAAATCGATGGCCGTTGGATCTCTTTGATATGACGGTGGAGATTAAATCTTATAAGACTAAAGAAAAAATAGAAAAATGAGGATTAAATGCAGACTGTTGATAGGATAGACTAATGGTCCAGATTCATTTGTGTTTTCTTTGTTAGTGGGAGATACGAGTGATGTGGCATGGTCTCATTGGTTCATAAGAGGTGACGTAGATTGCCAAGGTGGAGAGAAGGGAATTAGATCTGGGTCAGATCTGGCTTTGGGCTTGATAATTGGGCTAATATTACATAATTTCAATGCTATGTGATTACTTTTAAAACTAATGCTTGGTTAATTTGTGAAAAAAAGATATTCATTACTGAAAAATACTTTGAAAAACTTTATTGTAAATTATTAAGTATAAATAAATTAATTTAAAAGGGGAGGGTCAAGGCCGTCAACAGCTGCCCCTCTTTGACCGGAGACGATTAAAGAGTTTTCGGGCAAAGAAATTGAACCAAAGCCAATTTTGTCCTGACTTTTAGGCAGGTATTGCAGGAAATGGGGATGGTGAATTGCAGGATTGAATTGAGGAAGAATATAGAAAGAATTTGGAATATTGGGCCGACTTCTGCTTTGAATTGCTCACATACCTCGGGCTTAACGAGGATCAGGCCTCATGTAGTTCTGATTTTGCGGCGAGACGGAAGATTGGTCACTCATGGTAGCTTGAATTGTGCGGCATGATTTGAATGATTGGAAATTTGAGTTTTGCTGATTGTCGTGGGCTGGGATCTTAGGCCCGCTACTGGGTGGTTGTCCCTATATCATTGTAGTTCGGTCTGCTGCTAAGAAAACTTCCACGTTGCGGTGCTTGTTCCTGCAAAATGAATGGAATACACGCATACCAATATATTATAATGCAGAATATGTTAAGATGCAATGTAAATGATGCAGAAATGATGATGCCTGGCTGCCGGCGAGCCGTTATTTGGGATTGGGATGATGGGATACTTGATCCTGACTCGATTTGTTAGCCGGGCAGTGTACCGTTCCGCAGCTGTCGGAGCATTTGAAAATAGTCTCCTCTTGTCGGGAGAGCTTGATTGGTAAAGTGCATCTTCGTTTGTTGGGAGAGCTTTGCATTGAGAAATATCTCCGCTTGTCGAGAGAGCTTGATTGGTAGAGTGCGTCTCCGCTTGTTGGGAGAGCTTCACACTGAAGTGTAAACTAATCTCCGCTTGGGAGTGACTAATTAAAACCATAATCATTCCTAAAGTTGCATGAACACAACGTTAAATCTTTCAAAGTAATAGCAAATGAAATAAAATCATGCCCAAGCGATACTCTTGACTGCAAAGCTAGGTTGCGGCCATCGATTGGAAGAATGTCGGTGACGAGGTTTGCGATTGTCTATTATGGTGTCTGTTGCAATGGAGTGGCGATGTGAATTGCTTTGTTGGCAAAGTTTGCAGTTTGTACAGGGTGCTTCGATTGATTGAGCTGACGGTTTGCTATATACATGATTTCGATTGGTGAAGCCGACGTTCGATTTGTAGAGGGCGCTCCGATTGATTGAGCTGACAGTTTTCTATATACAGGACTTTGATAGGCGAAGCCGACGTTGTTTTTTACAATATACTCCGATTCGGTGAGCAAATGATTTTCTATGTACAAAGTTCCATATCAGTCGTCTGATTACAAGGTACCTGCAAAGGATTCAAAAGTTAGCTTTAGTCGTACCAGGAAATTTTGAGTAAAGGAGAAAGAGGGATAATTTTAGGCAAATGGCGGATCCGTAATTTTCCCTAGTATGGTCCTAATGCTCCCTTACTCCCTGTTGACCCTGCACTCAAAGAAAACTTCGTAGTGGGGGGGGGGGGGGGGGGGGGAGTTGGTTTGTGTCTACCACGTTGTTGGTTTGCCCCATCCTTGAACATGATTGTGCCACGAAGTCCGGTAGATGGAACAAATTACGGTATATACATATATTTTGCTTTAGAAAACCATTTCGAAAATAACATGTTTTTTAAGGCAAATGTCGTCGTTCCGGATTATGACACGTTACGAAAGGCTCTCCACATGCGAGCGTATCCTCTTGAAAACTTCATCCTATTGATGTTGACTTTTGTGACGACTCTGACAATGCGGCTGCTTGTTGTTGCGACTGTGTCCTGATTTGAACTAATGCATTACAAAGGTTTTCCTAGGGTTAAGACCAAACCCTTTCAGGTTGCCTACGTATCCAAAATGGAATCATGTCTGAACATAGTTCTCGGGTTATGATGAAATATGATGAAGATGATCGAGCATGACTCAGGCAGCATATGTGTGAACTAGTGAGGCTTCACTCTTTTGTGAAATGCACTGGCTATCCTGTTTTGATATAGATGGCCATGACATACTGCATCTATTCTTTTCTCGTCAATGATCATGAGTTGTTCCTGTCTGACCCGTATCCATTCTATGTCATCCAATTTTGCCTCTTGAATGACTCTTACAGTTGGTATCTTGACCTCTGCGGGTATCACCGCTTCTTTGAGGAAGTTCGATGCTATTTCGGTGATTGTGGAATGGATGACAATGTCCGCGCACTTTATTCTAGTTGGGACTACTTATACTTCAGAGCGGTTGGCTGAGATTTACATCTGAGAGATTGTTCGCCTCTACGGAATGCTAGTGTCCATCATTTCAGATCGGGGCACGCAGTTCACATCGCAGTTTTAGATAGCCGTGCAGGGAGAGTGGTGTACCCAGGTTGAGTTGAGCACAACATTTCACCCTTAGACGGACGGACAGTCCGAGCGTACTATTCAGATATTGGAGGATATGTTACATGCTTGTGTCATTGATTTTGGAGTTTCTTGGGATCTATTTCTGCCACTCACGGAGTTTGCCTACAACAACAACTACCAGTCAAGCATTCAGATGGCTCCGTATGAGTCTTTGTATGGGAGACGATGTATATCTCCAGTGGGTTGGTTTGAGCTTGGGGAGGCTAGGCAATTAGGTGCTAACTTGGTCCAGGATGCTTTGGATGAGGTTAAGATGATTCAGGAACGGCTTCACACGGCGCAGTCTAGACAGAAGAGTTATGCCGACAGGAAGGTCCGTGATGTTGCTTACATGGTTGGGGAGAAGGTACTGCTCAAGGTTTCACCCATGAAGGGTGTTATGAGGTTCAGGAAGTAGGGCAAGTTGAGCCCTCGGCATATTGGGCTATTTGAGGTACTTCAGAGGATTGGGGGGGGGTGGCTTACAAGCTTGCCTTGCCACCTAGTTTGTCGAGTGTGCATCCAGTATTTCATGTTTCTATGCTCCAAAAGTATGTCGTCGATCCGTCTCATGTTTAGGATTTCAACACAGTTCAGTTGGATGGTGATTTGTCTTATGATGTGGTGCCGCTGACCATTTTGGATCGGCAAGTTTTAAAGTTGAGGTCAAAAGACATAGATTCAGTAAAGGTGCAGTGGAGAGGTCAGCTAGTTGGGGAGGCTACTTGGGAGACCGAGCGGGAGATGCAGATCAGATATCCACACCCATTTGAGACTCTAGGTATGTTTCTAGACCCGTTCAAGGACGAACATTTGTTTAAGAGGGGGCGGATGTAACAACCTGGCATGTCATTTGAGATTTGTAGCCCGTTTCCCCCTATTTACTACTCATTTTGTACTTTATAACTGTTATGTGACTTGTCGGGATAGTCAGTTCGGGTCCGGTGTGATTTCAGAATGAAATGAGGCATTTAGTCTCAAGCTTGAAAGCTTAAGTTAAAATGATTGACCAGATATTGATCTTTGAGTAAATGACTCGGAAACGGAGTTTTGATGGTTCTTGTTAGCTCCGTTAGGTGATTTTGGAGTTAGGAGTGTGTCCGGATGGTGATTTGGAAGTCCGTAGTGGAATTAGGCTTGAAATGGCAAAAGTTAAGATTTTTGGAAAGGTTGGCCGGGAGTGGAATTTTTTATATCAGGATCGAATTCCGATTCCGGAAGTTGGAGTAGGTCCATAATGTCATTTGTGACTTTTTAAAAAATTTGGGGTCAATCGGATGTGATTGGATAGGTTTCGGCATCGTTTGTAGAAATTGGGAGTTTAAAGTTCATTAGGCTTGAATCTATGTGCGATTCATGTTTTTGATTATGTTCGAGGTGGTTTGAAAGCTCAACTAAGTTTGTATGAGTTGTTAAGACTTGTTGGTATGTTTGGTTGAGGTCCCGGGGGCCTCAGAGTGATTTTGGAATGCTTTCGGATCAAAGTTTGAGTTGGAGGACTGCTACAGTCTGCTCGTGTAATTGCACATGCGGAGCTTTGATCGCAGGTGCAAGCTGAGGAGCCCAGATGCGACCAGACGTGGGGAGGACAGTAGTCGCAGGTGCGAAGATTTTTCCGCACCTGCATGGTCGCATGAGCATAGTGATGGTCGTAGAAGCGAAAGTTTGCGCAGGTGCGATGGGCAATTCAGCACCTGCGATGGCGTAGATGCGGGGGAAAGGATCGCAGAAGCGGAGGCCCACCTCCAGTGGTTCACCGCAGAAGAGGAATTTTGGCCGCTTTTGGGATGCCGCAGATGCAGTTATGTGTCTTCATAAGCGGAAGTGCTGGGCAGATTGTTTAAAAGAAAGGGTTCGTGATTTTGGCTTCACTTTTAACATTTCAAGCGCGATTTAGGCGATTTGTGAGAGGAATTTTGAGGGGATTCTTGAAGTAAGTCCCTTGTGCCTATTTTTGATCAACAATATTGCTTCCCCATTGATGTTCCCACCTATTTGGTGTGTATTTAATGTGTAGATTGGGAGTTTGTGGGGATTTGGGTGACGATTTGGTGTCAGATTGTGATAAATTTGGTACGGTTGGACTCGTGGTTGAGTGGGCTTTCAGGTTTTTTGACTTTTATCGAATTTCGAGACGTGGGCCTGGGGGCCGGCTTTTGAGCCAATTTTTTATTTTGATTAATAACTTAGCATTTTCTTATGAAGTTGATTCCTTTAGCCCGTATTGATTTTATCGCATTATTTATGGCTATATTCGAGGCATTCAGAGGTCGTTTCCCGAGGCAAGGGTGTGTTGGAGTGGAGATTTGCTCGTATTGAGGTAAGTAACAGTTCTAAATTCGGTTCTAAGGGTACGAAAACCCGTATTACATGACACGCATTTGGTTTTGAGGTGAGGCACATGCTAGGTGACAGGCGTGTGGGCGTGCACCGTAGGAATTGCAACTTGGTCAAATTCCGTGGAACCATGTAGTTGTATAATCTATTGTTATCTATACATTCTCCATGTATTAGAGAAATTTAACCACAAATCATGTTTAGACTACGTGTTGGCATTGTAGGGACCCACAGAGGTCGTGTACATATTGAATTATCTGCTAAATTATTGTTTGTACTCAGTCATCGTTTATTTGTATATTACATCTTGGTCTCTATTCTTCATTTTAATGCATCATATCATTGTTATTTGAGCTGCTTATTATGCGTTATGAGAGCCCGAGAGACTGGAGAGGTTGACGACTGAGAAAGCCCGAGGGCCTGATTGTGAGGTATTATACTATAGCACATGAGTTGTCCATGCAGCACGTGAATTGTCTGCAGATCCAGAAATTATACTATAGCACGTGATTTGTCCGTGCAACATGTTAGTTGTTTGTGCGTATCCAGATATTATATTATAGCACGTGAGTTGTCCGTACAAATTATAGTGCTTGGGCTAAAGGAGCCCCTCTAAAGTTTGCACACACCCCCAGTGAGTGCAGGTACCTACTGAGTGCGAGTGACGAGTGTTGAGTGCTGAGAGAATGGGAAGGATGAGTGACTGTGTCCCTGAGAGGATGTGTTTGATTTCATTATTGTTTCACTTAACTGCCATGTATCATTGTTTGAAATTTCTGAAAGATATTGCACTCTGTTTCAGTTGAACTGATCATGGAATAACTATTAACCTAATTTATCGAACTTGAGAGCATGCCTACTTTCTTATGTTGAAATCACTGTAATTGAGATATAACTGTGAAGCTCGTCACTGCTTTCAGTTCTTTATTTAGTATTGTTACTTGCTGAGTTGGTTGTACTCATACTATGCCCTGCACGTTGTGTGTAGATCCAGGGGTTCCCGGATAGAGCGGGAGTTGATTTCCGCGCACAGTTGATTTTCTAGAGATTTTGAGGTAGATGTCGGCGTTTCGCAGACCTTGTTTCTCTTTCCCTATCGCTCCACTTATTGTATTTGGGTTTAGATTTTCATAGACAGTATTTTTCAGACTGGTGATGTATAGATGCTCATATACTTAGTAACCCCCCGATGTTGGGAATTTTTGCATTGTATTTTGGATTTCTATCATGTTTATGAGACGTTGTTATCATTTAAACTATTTTAAATCCGTTATCTGTTAAGTGTTGGAGTTATTTCATAAATGTCAGCTTTTCTAGTACCACGATAGGCGCCATCACGACATGTTAGGATTTTGGGTCGTTACAAGTTGGTATCAGAGCCTAGGTTACATAGGTCTCACAAGTCATAAGCAGGTTTACTAGAGTCTTGCGGATCGGTATGGAGACGTCTATACTTATCTTTGGGAGGCTGCCAAACCCTTAGGAAATTTCACATTCTTGTATTTTTGTCATGCAGATTTGTTGTTCCGGTAACTAAACTTTTGTATTCTATTCTCTCACAGATGGTGAGGACACGTGTTACCGGACAGGATGGACAGCCACCAATATCACCATCTAGGTCCACGAGAGGCCAAGGTCGCGGTAGGAGTAGAGGTACAACTCGTACAACAACTAGAGCAGCACCTGTAGATCCACCAGTTGCTCCAGCTCAGGAGCAGGTTCTAGATGTAGTTGACAGTTTGCACTGGTCTTGCTCAGGTGGTTTCGGCTCAGGCCGCACTAGCCACTTCTCAAGTCGGGGGAGGTACTCATACCCCCGATGCCCGTACTCCAGAGCAAGCGGTGCAGGGACTTTAAACACCGGAGGTACTACCCGCCCAGCCGGTTGCAGCTGCTCAGGACCTGGTGGTTCCAGTTATGGATGATGATGAGCAGAGGAGACTTGAGAGATATGGGAGGCTTCGGCCTCCATCATTTAGCTGTGATGAGTCGGAGGATGCACAGGGCTTCTTGGACAAGTGCCGGCGGATGCTTCATACAGCAGGTATTCTGGAGACCAGTGCGGTCTTGTTCACTACTTTTCAGTTTTCTGGGGCTGCTTTCAGATGGTGGGAGGCTTATTATAGGCGTAGCCATTTGGTGCAACACCACTTATATGGCAGGAGTTCTCCATTCTCTTTTTGGAGATGTTCGTGCCGCAGTCTCGCATGGAGGAGTTGCACAGACAGTTTGAGTAGCTTCGGCAGGATGGCATGTATGTGACCTAGTACGAGATGAGGTTTTCTGAGCTAGTTCGCCATGCAGTTTGGTTGGTTCCCACTGATAGGTAAAGGATCATGAGGTTCATTGATGGCCTTACGTATCAGCTGTAGTTGCTTATGACTAGAGAGAGGGTATCTGGTGCCACTTTTGACGAGGTGGTTGACATTGCTCGGCAGATAGAGATGGTTCGTAGCCAGGAGCGGGGTGAGAGGGAGGCCAAGAAGCCTCAAGGTTCGGGCGGTTTCGGTGTGTTTCATTCTAGATGTGTTTCCTGCAGACCTGTCGGGCATGCTGCCCAACAGGGATATTGATTTTGGTATTGACTTGACACCGAGCACTCAGCCCATTTCTATTCCACTGTATCATATGGCACCGGCTGAGTTGAAGGAATGGTAGGAGCAACTTCAGGAATTCCTTGATAAGGGGTTATTAGGCCCAGTGTGTCGCCTTGGGTGCTCCTGTCTTATTTGTAAAGAAGAAGGATAGTTCTATGCAAATGTGTATTGATTATCTCCAGTTGAACAAGATTACAGTAAAGAACAGGTATCCATTGCCACGTATTGATGACCTATTTGATCAGCTTCAGGGTGCCAGGTTGCTCTCCAAGATCGACTTGCGTTTATGCTATCATCAGTTGAAGATTCGGGAGCCAGATATCCTGAAGACTGCTTTCAGGACTCGGTATGGTCATTACGAGTTCCTTGTGATATCTTTTGTGCTGACCAATGACCCAGCCGCATCCATGCACTTGATGAACAGTGTATTCCAGCCCTATCTTGACTCCTTCATCATTGTGTTTATTGACGACATTTTGGTGTACTCCCGGAGCCGAGAGGATCATGAGTAGCACCTGAGGACTGTGCTCCAGACCTTGAGGGAGGAGAAGTTGTATGCAAAATTTTTGAAGTGTGATTTCTAGATAGATTCAGTGGCATTTTTGGGCCATGTGGTATCGAGTGAGGGGATCAAGGTAGATCCGAAGAAGATTGAAGCAGTGTAGAGTTGGCCTAGACCATCCTCAGTGTTACACCCCGTGTTTTCGTACATGGAAGTATGCCATAAGTAAATTGATATAAGCTCGAAAATGAGATATTACATCCGAACATTAAAATTTCATCATAAGTTAAGCGACATAAGTTTGGGAATGAGATTATTTTGGGATTATAAGTATTACGTTATTTCAAACAAGTGATAACTAAATTTGTGAAGGTGAGAGGGTAAGCAAATCGAAGAAGATGAGTTTCGTCGAAGTTTGGCAATTTGAGATAAAGTACGGTCCAAGCTATTATACCCGGTATTTATGAACTAGTACCATTCAAGGTACCACATGACCGTGATTATAAGGTGTATAAAGTGTGTTAAAAGTATGTAGTATTTTAAGTAATTTATGATAATTCTTAATTATTTGGGTAATTGGTTAATTATTGGACAGTGGGAGATTATTAAGTTAATCAAGAGATTAGTGGTTAAATAATTATAATATTTGGATAAGATTAATTAAGCCAATGCGGAAGCAATTGGAACAAGGATCAAGATCCAAATTATGACTCTTATATTACATAGCAAGGTGGCACTTTTTAAGAGAATTTAGTGGCAAAATCATCATGCATTGTGGGGCCCACGCCTAAAGTCTTAAAAACCTTTCTAAACTCACTTTTTATCTCTACAAGGTAATGAAGGATGCTTCAGCAAGTTTATATAAGAACTTATGTACTAGTAACGTGAGTTATCCAACAATTCATACGAGATTGTGTGTTGAGAAACGTGAGGTTTTGCGATTCTAAGGGAGTACAGTGCAACCTTTTCCAAGAATATCATACGGATTTTTCCCTAATCCAGGTATTTTAAGGCTAAGCCCCTCCTTCATTTTGGCATGATCTCGTAATTACTAGAGTTTGATAACGAAACAAAAAGAGAAGTTCATACTCCCGAATTTACATACATTATCCTAGTCTCATAAGTTACAATATCCTCCCTTATCGGGGCTTTATATTCAATTGATTATTATCTTCTTCCAGTTAAGAGAGCAGAGAATCTATATATACAGTATTACATTATTTTCATTACCATCGAGCTATAATCAAAGGGCAGTCCCATGTTGGGCAACCTCTGATCAGATGGTAAGTTATATACTGAGCCTATTGTGGCCGAGAGCCTATGACCGTACCCAGTTGGTCGAGATACAGAGCCTAGTATGGCTGAACGCCTATGAGTGAGCCTACTACGATAGAGCAGTTATATATATACTGAGCCTTATAAGGCCGGACATCTATTTTACTTACTATATTGAGAAAGTGAGTCAGTATCAGCAGGTGAGCATATCTTCAGATTATCTTTGACTTCCAGTTACTTCAGTTATTATATTATCAGTTTACTTTCAGCTTTCAGTATATTGCCTTACATACTCGGTATATTATTTGTATTGACGTCCCTTTTGCCTGGGGACACTGCGTTTCATGCTTGCAGGCCTCGATAGACAGGTCGAGAGTCCTCCAAGTAGGAGATCAGCTCAGCAGAATATGTTGGTGCACTCCATTTGTTCCAAAGTTGCTTGTTTGGTAAGTATGATTTAGATGTGTATTGTTTGGTATGGCGGGGATCTGTCCCTACCCTTATGACAATTATGTATTCTTAGAGGCTTGTAGACATATGTCATGTACGTAAAAGATTGTATGGCCTTGTCGGCATATGTTCAGTATACAAGTGGTTATATTGGTATTATAGGCCCATTTGTCTTATGTATAAGTTGGTATTACATGTTGTATTCTACCTATCTCACAGTAGCCTCTCAGGCTCAATTATCTATGATAGTATGATACGAAAAGATATGTTCTATTGGTACTCGGTTGAGCAAGGTACCGTGTGCCCGTCGCGGCCCATCGGCTTGGGTCGCGACAAAAGTGGTATCAGAGCAGTTCTGTCCTAGGGAGTCTACAAGCCGTGTCTAGTCGAGTCTTGTTTATGGGTTTGTCGTGCACCACACTTATAAGCAGGAGGCTACATGGCATTTAGGACTGTCACTCTTTCTTCTTACTCTATATCGTGTGGTAGAGTTCAGTTGTAAGAACTCAATTTCCTAAACTCTATCTTATTCATAATACGACGATGCCTATATCTAGAAAGACGGTTGGTAAGGGATTGAATACGGCAGTGGAAGAGTTGAGTCAGAGGAACTCGATTTTGCATCATATTTATGATGAGTAAATGTAAGGTCTTCAGCAGATCATGTGTGTACTAAGACGTGTAAGCCTTTTGATAAGGAGCCTTAAGGCAGGAATATCTATCCACCCCTGTGGTGAAAGGAAATGAGAGATTCAGAAGATAGATACAAGTTTCAACAAGTAAAAGAAGCAAGAGGAAGAAGGGTACGGGGTGCCCAGCTAATGGAGATTATTAGTATTTACAATTCAGGCAGAGGAATATAAGCCTTTTTAGTTACCTTCAATAATAACAGAGGTATGTATAATTGGCCACACCCATCTCAGTTTACCCTATTTAGGGCTAACAGGTATAGTTTAAGAAAAGGATGAGATATTAGGATCCGGCTGGGGTTAGAGTAACCCAAAATGGTGAATGGATTGTTTGTGTTAGTTGGAATTTTCGAAGGTTATTACAAAGGTGCTAATAGATCTCCTTGTGAGGAACCCGGATGGTGCACTATAGAATATTACAATTAGATGTGAATATTAGCATGATCAAAATTTTGTTTTTCAGAAGTTAGGCACTGAAAGCCTGGAAGGGATAAATATTACCTTAGTGTGGCTCGCGTCCCTACTAGAGCGAGAACGTTAAGTAACCCAAAGAGCCACTGGATGGAGAAAATGGGAGCTAAGAACAAAAGAATGTCTTATTCGAGTTTTCAGAATAAAGTGATAGACATAAATGTTATAGGGAAATAAGAAAAGAGTTAATGAAGCACTATGAGTAAGATATGATACATGGATGACAACGGTAGATCAAAAGATGACAGTATTACAGAGTCTATAGTCAAGTGAAGGAAAAGACGAGAGGTGATTGGCCTTGAGACAATAAAAGAGTATAGGCCATAAAGACATATCCTCATTTCGAGAAATAAGCTTGTGACTCCAACGCCACTACACGAAGGAAAAGTTAGACCCCAGAGTAATAGAAATCAGTATGTACTGATGATCGAGGTAAACTAAACATGAAATAGGGACTGAGTAATAGTCGGCATCATGAGAATTTCAGAGATTATGTCTCAGCAATAATAGAATGGAGGACATAAGAATACCATTTAAAGGTCATTCAGGAAGATGCTTCCCTAAAGCAAGCAAGGTTAGCAAAGTTAAGCCTAAGAGACTGTATGTGCTGGTTACACTAAGTGTCACCCTCGCGACTGGGGAATTTCGTTATCCTTGGTACAAAAGGATTACCGCGAGGCGAGTAAGGATCATCGATGATGTGAAAAGATGCTAAAGATGAAAAAGTAAAACATCTATACGTAGATCATCATAGCACTAAATCTTAGTGCTCCCCTAAAAGGGGGGGGGGGATATGGTGTAATGTGGCATTAGGTCAGAATTAAGTGGTTCTAGTAACTATGGAATGGTAAAGGAAGAATGCAATAAAAAACGAGAAAGGGATGAGATTGCACTCATTCAAATCCTACAGATATGCTATGATTCTAGAACATTATGCAAGCACAACATCAAGGAGAGAAAGTAAGGGTTCCTACCTGAGATGTTATTGATAGATAAGGAACTAGTGCGAGACGTAAGTTAAGACAAAGTAAATAACCCACGAAAGATTATGCGGAATATTAATATGAGAATGGGCCAATGAGTAGTTAGTAGTTGATTCAGGAAGAGCCTAGTTATGGCTAAACAAGAGGACACAGACAAATCAACAAATTGTGAAAGACGAACATAGTGAACCCCAACATGGGGAATTCAGTCTTGCAGATACGACATCGTGACCCTTGGGAAATATTCAGATAAGAGTTGGAGTAGTTAAAGGTAATATATGAATGTTATGAAAATAAATGATAGTCTCACTGGGAAGACAGCCAAAACATCAGTTCAGGATCAATCCTACAAGCACAAGTGCGTGGAAATAAGTAAGTACAGATAATTATAGGCAAGGAAGAACATCAAAAATTCTGTCAAGTATACGATGTAATATGCTCGCAGCTTTACAATGGTTAGAGGGTCCTCTGTAAGTACTACAATGAAAGACTAGCTGAGGAAATAAGGAAGAAGGCTTCAACCTAAGTACAGTGACCTAAAAAGGAAATGGCCATGTAACAACAGCCTCAAAACAAATTATATGCACTCCAAAAGAAAGTGGCACCTACCGTGGCTAATGAACGGGGAGTAAAAATTAAAAGTAATATTCGAGACCATATGAGTTGCACAAAAATTCCGGCATGCGTGGGAACTAAGATAAGCTAAGTATGTACGCAACAAGGGGGCAGAAAGACCAGGAAAAGTAATTGCCAACGTTTAAAGAAAGTTGAGATGGAACGAAAGGAATTATTAGATCAATGATCCAGAGATAGTTATGTTCTGAATGTACTTAAGATTTCAGAGTATTATCCATGCAACATATATGTTGAAAATCATACGGCCGTAGAAGGTTCCGGTAAAAGTTAGGAGGAAGAATTGAGCCCGGGTCATAGGCAAAGGATTGAATTGTTAAAGGATTGTATCATGGATATTCCATAGCGCCCATGAAAGGCTAAAGTAATCATTAGTACCAGGAGCCACAGATCGGAAGATAACTTAAGCCTACATAAAGGCTGATCAGAAGGAAGAGGAAACTAAAGAGTTACGTCAAGCAAGTAAATCATGAATCTGATTATTGGACCAAGAAAGTTATAGACATAATGATTGAGAACATTGTAGAATCACTCTTAATATCATAGGTACAAGAGAGATAGCACAACAACCATATTCTATAACGGATCTACGATAAATCCAGTTACAAAAGTATGAGCCTCATAAGAAGTCAGTATGAAGCCCTCATCGGATTGTGTATGTACTAGAGGTGCAAGTATTGTAATAGAGCTTTAAGTTGTGGATGTGAATTATACCTATATGGAAGAGAGGTCATGAAAGAGATAGAAGATGTGATGCGAGACTTTAAGGTAAGTAAGGTAAAGGTGAACAACGTACAAGATACTCAAATACAGAGAGTTGTAAATAGTCCATACTTCGGATAGAAGGCTAGAAGCATGGGGATTCAGTATCCAGGAATGATAGTCGCGTCTTCAGTAGCATATCTTCTAGCCTATGGTTTCTATGTACCGAAAGATCCAGCCAAAAGAGTAACGAAGAGTTAGAGACGATGTAATATCTCGCTTGATGTTCCAAAATAACATAAGGAAATTTATGGTGCAAGCAAGTTGAAGGAAGGTTACAAGTAGTATAAATAGATATGTATAGGTCACACGCTAAAGTATGGAAAAGCGACAAGGTTTTAGGAGGACAGGAGTAAGGATAAGAAAGGGAAAGTAAGAAGGTGACAGAAATGGATAAGTCCTCAGGATTGAGCCTATGTAAACAGGAGAGCCGATGGTTTCTCTAAGTTATAGAAAGCTCAGTATAGCCAAATTAACTCAAAGGAGTCTAAGACTAGTAGCATTTAGAAGTGATGGAATGCTAACCTGGTAATAGAATGAGGGTGTAATTATGATAAATAAAGGGATTTCAAGAATTGTACATGATTAAATTACCCACGTAAGTGAATCACATTGGGATGCTATGAAATACGGTTATGGAAGTATAGTATCGTATCGCCCAGGTGGATTAGAAAAATCACTTCAAATGCTCCACGATGCAACGTGAGCCCTAGTGATTACGTAAGAGGTTTCAAGTTATTATAGGTGAATTGTAGATTAATATTGAGGTGAATCAATGATGGATGGACAAAAGTCACAAATTATGAGATGAGATTAGGCCATCATTCTTAAGATGAACAGTAATGAGGAAGCATTAAAGGACTTAGACTTATACATATAGGATAAGCAACGAGAGTAACCTGGAGTTTGAAAGCAGACCTCAGTAACGATAAATACAAGTAAGGGTTATGGTATAGTATGCCCTATCTAGATGCAGTAAAGTCATAGGGATAGATATCCGTGTCTATGAAATAAGATATAGCAACATTCGTAGGTTCGACAAAGTATCGAGCGAAGAACTTCAGTATACCTATAGATGCCTAGAGAGATATCTTGTCAAGCTATGTATATGTTTACAAAGTGAGGCCTAAAGATTGGCTAAACACTGGAGGAAAAAGCTGGAGGGAAGAGTCGCATAAGCACACATACAAGGAAAAAGTGGTACAGGCTGTATGATAGAAGGTAGCAACAGTTACGAGATTGGAAGAATTCTGACCACAAGTTGTGGTGTGAGAAAGAGTCCTAACGGGGGGAATCCTGACCTTCGGGGTTATTTGCCGAGCAGTTGCCTAGATAGCAAGGAAAGTACTAAAGTATTCGGAAGACATAAGTTATGAAAATGATAATTGCATCAGTCAACATTCGAGGACGAATGTTCGAAAGGGGGGAATAATGTTACACCCCATGTTTTCATACGTGGAAGTACGCCATAAGTAAATTGATATAAGCGCGGAAATGAAATGTTACATACGTACTTTAAAATTTTATTGTAAGTTAAGTGACATAAGTTCGGGAATGAGATTATCTTGGGATTATATGTATTACGTTATTTCAAACAAGTGATAAGTAAATTTGTGAAGGTGAGAGGGTAAGCAAATCGAAGAAGATGAGTTTCGTTGAAGTTTGGAAATTTGAGATAAAATACGGTCGAAGCTATAATGCCTGGTACTTATGGACTAGTGCCATACAAGGTGCCACATGACCGTGATTATAAGGTGAATAAAGTGTGTTAAAAGTATGTGGTATTTTAAGTAATTTGAGATAATTCTTAATTATGTGGGTAATTGGTTAATTATTGGATAGTGGGAGATTATTAAGTTAATCAAGAGATTAGTGGCTAATTATTATAATATTTGGATAAGATTAATTAAGCCAATGTGGCAGCAACTGGAACAAGGATCAAGACCCAAATTATGACTCTTATAATACATAGCAAGGTGGCACTTTTTAAGAGACTTTAGTGGCAAAATCATCATGCCATGTGGGACCCATACCTAAACGCTTAAAAATCTTTCTAAACTCACTTTGTTTCTCTACAAGGTGATGAAGGATGCTTCAGCAAGTTCATATAAGAACTTATGTAATAGTAACGTGAGTTATCCAACAATTCATACGAGATTGTGTCTTAAGCAACGTGAGGTTTTGCGATTCTAAGGGAGCATAGTGCAACCTTTCCCAAGAATATCATACGGATTTTTCCCTACTCCTGGTATGTTAAGGCTAAGCCCTTCCTTCATTTTGGTATGATCTCGTAATTACCCGAGTTTGATAACGAAGCATAAAGAGAAGTTCATACTCCCGAATTTGCATACATTATCGTAGTCTCATAAGTTACAGTATTCTCCCTTATCGGGACTTTATGTTCAATTGAGTATTATCTTCTTCCAGTCAAGAGAGCAGAGAATCTATAAATACAGTATTACAATATTTTCATTACCATCGAGCTATAATCGATGGACAGGCCCCTATTGGAAAACCTCTGATCAGATGGTAAGTTATATACCGAGCCTACTGTGGCCGAGAGCCTATGAGCGAGCCCAGATGGCCGAGATACAGAGCCTAGTATGGCCGAACGCCTATGAGCGAGCCTACTACGGTAGAGCAGTTATATATATATATACCGATCCTTATAAGGCCGGACAGCCATTTCACTTACTATATTGAGAAAGTGAGTCAGTATGAGCAGGTGAGCATATCTTCAGATTATCTTTGACTTCCAGTTATTTTCAGTTATTATATTATCAGTTTAGTTTCAGCATTCACTATATTGTCTTACATACTCGATACATTATTTATACTGACGTCCCATTTACTCGGGGACGCTGCGTTTCATGCCCGCAGGTCTCGATAGACAGGTCGAGAGTCCTCCAAGTAGGAAATCAACTCAGCGAAAGATGTTGGTGCACTCTATTTGCTCTGGAGTTTCTTGTTTGGTCAGTATGATTTAGATGTGTATTGTTTGGTATGTCGGGGCTCTGTCCCTACCCTTATGATAATTATGTATTCTTAGAGGCTTGTAGGCAGATGTCATGTACGTAAAAGATTGTATGGCCTTGTCAGCCTATGTTCAGTGTACGAGTGGTTATTTTGGTCTTATAGGCCTATTTGTCTTATGTATAAGTTGATATTACATGTTGTGTCCCTATTAGTGGAATATATGGCTCGATGAGTGGTTGGATGGCTATATGATGAGTATGATGTGACTGCGGGATGTGTTCAGATGGTTTTGATGTGGTGAGAAGAGTTTGTGTGGGATGTGTAAAGGACTATTGAATGCTCGATTTATGTGGTTGTGTTGTACATCCTCGAGTTATGAGTGTGTTAAAGGATATTCCATGTTGCTTAATAGAGAAGCAAAGTAGATTTTCATGTCTTGTTGTGAGTTCAAACTCAGGAAGATTAAGTGATGGAGTAGTAATTGTGGCGGTGAAAAGGGTATAGAGAGATGTCAGTTTGAGGTTAAGCATGTGGGCTATCACCTGCGGGGTAACCTACGGATGTGTGATCCTTATGATGTTGTGTGGAGGCTTTCTTTCCATTAGTGTGTTATATGTTTTGCGATTTGGGTTTGGATCGGTGGTGAAGGTTGACCTGACTATCACGAGGGTGAATGCGAGTTTAGTAGATGGTTTGAGGTGTTTTATGGTTTGTGTTACATGAGCTTGTGAAGAATTTAGTTGAATCTCACTGCGGTATTAGGGAAGTAATAGAGTAAGATCATTGCGAATTATTGAGTGTTTTGTTCTATGGCTTTGAGCCAAGTGGGGGAGTCTGCTATCGACGATTTGATAGCATGGTTATGTGTTGTACTGGTTTCAGTTTGAGACATACTTGTGGATCAGTTATGACTTGCAGAGGTTGAGATCGAGGATGACTTGAGTAAGGAAATTTCCGGATATGGGTTATATTACACTTTATGGGTATATGGAAATCATGGAATGATTTGAGTTATTACTCATGACGGATGTAGTGCGCATGGAGTAGAAATTTACTCGATTGTATTAAGGTGGGGTTACTTCTTTGGGTGTTGTTACGCTAATGGGGCACATGTCGTTTGGCCCGTTTTGTTGGCGCAATTGAGATTTTAGTAGACTGAATGACTCTCGAGAAGGTTCTAATGGATTCAAGATTTATATGTAGCAATTAAGAATTTTGCGGATTTGTATATGGCTAGAATCTGAGATTTAAGTTGGATGGTGTCGACACTTGTGGCATTACTATATCATTATGGATTCTACCTTTCAACATCAGGAAGGTGAAGTAAACGACTTTAGATTCACAAAAGGTCTCTTCAGAGTGGGTGTCTCGGTTGTTGTACTTTTGGGGTGCTTAAGAGGGAATACAACGATTCATGGGCCTTATGGCGGTGTGATTTTATTTTAGGATCTTGTGGGGTGAGTTTTGTTGAGGGTCATGGTATTATGGCGAGGAAGAGTGTCAACTTGAGGGTAATACGGAAGAAACTCGGAGAAAATAGGACAACTTGGTAGTAGGTTGGATCAACATTCTGACTGATCGAGTATATATTCTGCTGGTGACTCAGAGTGATTGTTAGATTCTTGTATTTTTCATAAGATGGCATGATAGGTGCGGTGTGTGTGTAGGGTTGTTATTTGCATGTGCAAGGTCACGGTCCAGACTTGGAGGGAAGGTCATGAATTTTGGAAAGCATGGACAATATCAAATATTTGGGTAAATGTTATAACTACTTGGTAATTCCTAAGAAGGGAGCACATTTCAGAAGGCGCACTGTATGTTGACTTACGGATGCTTCATTGGTATTAAGGTACTCGCCTGATTGATTGACTGCTGATATTCAAATGTTTTCTATGTGGCACGGAAGAATTTTAGAAATATTCCTCGTGGGAAGGTCGTGTATGAGAGATGTGTTAGACATTCGGACGATGAAGTTGGGATCAAATATAGTGATTCGTGTGTTCTAAGGATTTGGAGACCGAAAATTCTCAGAAGTAGATTGTTTCGTGGTTGTGGACTGTGAAGATGTGGCTAAAGCTAGCTAGATGATAGTATGTGTTATGGTTAGGTAATTGTGGACCTTCAGAGGGTTATTTATTTATTTGTGGATGACCAGAATTGATTTGGGTCCCATTTGGTAGGCCCAATGAGGATGTGTATTCTATACCGGGTTGGATTGGTTGACTCTGTATTACTAATGTTGACGGATGTGCCATTCAAAAGCGCTGAGCTTATTCGTGTTCTGATAAAATCTATGTGCTACTCCTCTATGCTACGAGGGGTTGTGATTTGTTGTTTATAAGCACACATGGTGCGGTTCTATTTGGGCCTTGTAGCGGGATTTGAGCGAGATGGTCATTGGGGTGTCGAATTCGCCTTGGTTATGTTCTCTCTGAGCTGTGGTATATTGTGCTATTTGCTTCTCCGTGGTTATGGTCACACACTTCGTGTATTTGATGTCGAATTATGTGTAGTTGTTGATTTTTAGTATGGTGGCTTGAGGTATTTCTTATGGACCCGTGTTTGGATGGGGTCACGCATTGCAGCTGGGTTATGTTGGGATATGATCCTTTGTGTTAGATTAGTGTGTCTTGATTCTACTATGTGTGATGGGTTCGTAGCATTGCGTCTGTGGTGGTATCTGTTGAACTTGCAGGATGGCTCTATCAATTGAGTCATTTTCCATGTTTGAATACATTTGAATTGTTGCTTATTGGTGCATGGATTGCAAAGTTTGTGGCTCTAGGTAGTATTGGTGTGGGATGTCAGTAGAGTAACTTATATTTGATGAGATGAAGTCTTTGGGCCTGAAGTGATTGCTATCAAATTTGATTACGGTGTGTTCGGGAGAGTAATATCAGAAGTCAGCTTAGAATTTGGGCTATGGTTCTAGTTAGGTGAGAGAGCTCCATGACTTGTTGATTTGATGAGTGGTTAAGAGTTTCTGCATGTTTCTTTCATCATTGGCAGTGTACAAAGGTTCAAAACAAGATTTTAGTTGATATGAGGTTTGTTACCGGTGTTGAGTTGGTTATCAAGCAGCTATTGCGGTTGAAAGTTATTGCTATGAGTATTGGAGTTATGTGGTATATCATGTGATTGTGTCTTGAGTTATGGTTATGTCTTGATGCAGCTTGTTCAGACTTATAAAGTGTGTGGATGCGAGATTCGGGTATTATAGGTAATGCCATATGTTGGAAATTAGATTCTAATATTTATGGGCTAAGGTTAAATTAAAGATCTTCTGTTAGGTTGTGTCGTCCGGCTTATATGGATTATGGTGACATGGGATCACCACCGAGTATGTGCATGGTAAGGTTACACAGTGATTGACGGCTTTGGAACAACTCTTGGCATGCTTGAGGACGAACGTATATTTAAGTGGGGGAGAATGTAACGACCTGATCAGTCGTTTTGAGTATTTGCACTTCGCTCGGTAATTTAAGGGCATGAGAAGCTCTGTATGATGTATTATGACGTATGAATCGTCGATTTTGGTTTTTAGGTTATTCGGAATCGATTTGGAAGAATGAAATTCATGATTAAAGCTTTAAGTTGGAAGAGTTGATTAAGTTTAAATTTTGTGAATTTGACCGCGAAATGGAGTTTTGATGGTTCCGTTGGGCCCGGATGGTATTTTGGACTTAGGTGTATGCCTGGATTTGCACTTAGAAAGTTCTTAAGTTTGACCGGGAGTCGACTTTGATGATATCAGGTTCAGATTGTGGTTTTGGGAATTGGAATAGCTTTGTTGTGTCATTTGGGACTTGTGTGCAAAATTTGAGTTCATTCCTGGTTGATTTGATATGTTTCGGCACGGAGTTTTGGAAGTTGAAAGTTCATTTAATTTCGAATTGTGGTGCGATTCATCGTTTCGATGTTGTTACGTGGGGTTTGGAGCCTCGAGTAGGTCTGCGTTATGTTATAGGACTTGTTTGTATGTCATTTGGGACTTGTTTGGAGGCAAATTTCTTCACAAGGATTGGGGTAAGTGTTCTATACTCGATTTTGATTATATTTCATGAATCTATCTTCGTTTTTGGTAATTGGACTATGCATTTTAAAGAGAAATTGAGGGTTTTTGCCAAAGGTCTCATAGAGTGAATTTTTGTGTTTTGAACGTTGATTTCAAGACGGATTTGAATGAAACTAGTATGGTTGGACTCGTAATTTAATGGGTTGTCAGATTTTGTAAGTTTCACTGGGTTCCGAGGTGCGGGCACGGATTTGACCTTTTGGTCGATTTTGGGCTTTTGATTAAAGGTTCGACTTTTATCGATTGGGTTTATTTCCTTTGGCAATTTTTGATGTATTCGAGTTTCTTTTGGCTAGTTTCGAGCCGTTCAAAGGTTGGTACGCACGGGATGGAATTTTTGGAGCATCGTTTGGCTTATTCGGTGTTGGATTTGGCTTGTTCGAGGCAATTAACAATTCTAAACTTGGTGCTGAGTGTATGAACCCCTGAATATACGTGATATGTTTTTGGTGCTGAGATGACGCACATGCTAGGTGACGGGCGTGTGGGCGTGCACCGTGTTAATTGTGATTCAGTTATTTTTGTGATACTGCGTAGTTACCTAATTTTATCTATAACCATGAAATCTCTACGCGCTAGAGTAATTGAGCGATGATACATGTTAGAAATCATCCTTAGGCCACATGCTGTCTCTATTTGGACCCACAGAGGTCATGTTACATGTTCAATTAATTGCTTAATTTGAAATTTATACTCGGTCACAACTATTATTTGCATATCATATTTCAGTCTCTATTGTCCTTTATTTATACATCATATCATCAATGTTTGGGCTGATTATCATGATTTTTGTGAGCCCGAGAGACTTGAGAGATTGATGATTTAGTGAGGCCGAGGGCCTGATTGTGAGGATATTTATGGAAGCGGGCTGCACGCCGCAGCATATTTATTTGATTCATGCCATGATTGTCTTGTTATAACGCTTGGATTGGAATTGCTCCTCCGGAGTCTGCACATCCACAGTGGGCACAGGTACCTATTTAGTGCGAGTGTCGAGCGCGAGTGCGGAGCGACTGGAAGGATTGAGTGACTGTGAGGACTAAGCTAATGTGAGGACTGAGTGATTGGGAGGACCGAGTGACTTGGAGGACTGAGTGGATTGATACTCTGAGAGTATACATATGGTTATTCACTATGTTGTATTGCATTCGATATGCACACTTGACATACATGCATAGAGATACATTTTCCTCATGTTGTACGGTATCACGTCATTCATGACTTCTCATACACATTGACATAGAGGCATCGAGATGCCAGCTGATAACAAAACATTTACTTGTGTAAAGATTTGGGGACAAAAATCACCATTTTAGAAACTTACTCATATGTCGGTGATTTCGGTAAAGGATTTGGGTTTTACTATTATATTTGAAAAACATGCCTATTTTCCCGTAACTGTGAACGAGTTGAGCATCATACCTATGAGTTATTTTTCTTGCACTATTTTGTTTATGTTGTTATGAACTATTGCTGGTTATTGGAGTTGGACTCTAACCCTTGTCCCAACTCGTCACTACTTTCAACCTAAGGTTAGGTTTGTTACTTATTGAGTACATGGGATCGGTTGTACTCATACTACAATTCTGCACCTTGCGTGCCAATGTTGGATGTTGATGTTGATGTATACGGTGGGAGCTGGATCTGAAGATGTACCTGTGTTCCAGTTATGGCTATCACTTGTCCTTTGGTAGCATTAGATTCGAATTCTATTCATTTACATTTCAAACAAATGTCGTAATTATTTCAATTCAGTTTTGTAAAAATATAAATGTTAGAAGCTCATGATTTGTACTACCATTCCTTGGTAAAATTATTGTATAAAAGCAGTTGCATTATCATTTCTTCTCTTGATCAATCTCATTAAATTGAATAGTTGTTAGTTGGATTGCCTAGCAGGTTGGATTAGGTGCCATTACAACTAGATGAATTTTGGGTCGTAACAGAAGAAGAAGAAGAAGAAGAAGAAGAAGAAGAAGAAGAAGAAGAAGAAGAAGAAGAAGAAGAAGAAGAGAAAACTGATGAAGAGCAGGACAATATGGTGAAGTTTGGCAAAAGAACTATCTTAAAGGGTAGACTCCTCAGGGACTTGGAGGAGAAAGGAATGGTGATGCTGCTGGAGAAGCTAGAACTTCAGGTTTGGAAGGACATGGTCCTTCAGATGGAAGGAAGACTTGCCAAAACTGAGATTGTGGAGTTCATGACAAATTGTGAAATAGAGAATGGCAGGATCACCAGTGTGGTGAAAGGGGTTACTGTGAGCTTTGATGACAAGGAATTGGGAGAGATTCTAGGGGTATCTGCTGAAGGGTACAATGATTACAAAAAACTAAAATGGCCAAGCCTAGAAAATCTGCTTACCTCCCTTGCCATTACAAGGAATTTGCTGACAATGAGTTAGAGCTACAGCCTAAGGCTGTGTACAAAAGTGAAATGAATCCTGCCCACAAGTTGCTCTTTGAATTTGTCAACAAAGTTGTGTTGCCCAGGCAGGAAAGAAGGCATATTTTCACCTGCATGGACCTGGTCCTTATGGAGTGCCTGGATAGTGGGAGGAAGATCAATTGGACAGGGTTTATCATCCAGCTCCTTGATAGGGTTTTAACTCGCACCAAAACCCATGCCATACCCTATGGATTCATTCTCACTTATGTGCTTGCTCACTGCAAGGTACCCCTCAACAAAATGAGATGTTAGCACAAGCAAAGATCACTTTGGGGCCAACACCTTGAGTGCATGTGAGTAGGAAGTCCATACTTCTCCCAAAGAACCTGGTTCATCCAAGAAGGTGCATGTGAACAACAAAGTGAGAGCCTTGGTGCAGGATAGTAGGGCTAAGGATGCTAAGATTGAGAGGCTGAAGAAGAGGCTGGCTGAAGTAAAAACTGAGAGGGATGCTCTCGAGACTGAGCTTACATAGGAAAAGAAGAAGAATGAAGGCATTCTTCATGACATGTTGAAACCACTTCAGGCCAGAAACCAAGAACCTGGTCCTTCCTAGCCTAGTTAGAAAACCAGTGACCCAAATTGGATGTTTATTTATTTTTTTGTTCCTTTTGCTCATGGTGCAGCACTGTTATTTCATTCTATGCGTTGTGGATGACTCTTATCAATGCTAATCAACTACTTTTGCTCTAATTATTTGTTGATGTTTCTTAGATGGCTAATATCCTTAGATTGATAAAGAAAAATTGAATCCATGATTGCATTTGAAGTAGCCCCAGTGGCCATGAGTAGGATCTAATAAAATCTTATTATCTAACATAATTATGCAACTTTTTAATGATGCCAAAAGGGGGAAGATAGGTTGTGCATTTTTACTTTGGACTGTGATGTTTATAACCTAATGAACTTGGTCCTTGATGATTTGTGACTTTAAAATGGAAAGTATTCTAACATTGTGTTGATGTTGAGCTGAGTTAAAACATGTCTCATGCTTATGAAAAGCACAGAGTTTGTCATCATCAAAAAGGGGGAATTTGTTGGCCTAAGTAAGTTTATTTTGATGATTAACAAATGAACACATGCATGAACCAGGTCCATACATAGTGTACACAGACACTGGCATACTTCTATAATTTATGCACGCAAACAATTCGACACCACACAAATTGTGCCCCCTCTTGTGCGGTATTGAAGTATAAAACACCAGTTAGGCTGGACACTTACTGAGTACATTGGGTCAGCTATATTCATACTACACTTCTACACTTCTTGTGCATATCAGGATATTGGTACCAACGGAGTCCCAATAGGTGCTTAGCAGATACCGGGCAGGTAATTTGAGGTAGAGTTGTATCCCGTTCGCAGGCCTTGAGTCATCTTCTTATTTCCATTGTATTGTTTCCATTTGGTTTCGATAATGTTCTATTTCTTTTATAATAATGTATGTAGAAAATTATAGAAGCTCATCTACTTGTGATTCCATATCTTGGGATGGTTTACGTTAGATTTTGGATTTAGTCTTATTATGTTTATCTCAGAATTGACTTTACATTATGTTATTATTCTATTATCTGTCATTTAAAGAAGTTATTCCTATTTATCTGTTGTGTGTTGGCTTGTATGGAAGGCGGTATTAGGTGCCATCACGACCTTGATTGGTTGGGATTTTGGGTCGTGACTAGTTGGTGTCAGAGCCTTACGTTGCATAGGTCACACGGGTCATGAGCAAGCTTAGTAGAGTCTTGAGGATTGGTATGGAAACGTCTTCACTTATCTTCTAGAGACTATATGGCTTTAGGAAACTTCACTTTCTTTCTTTCTCTATCGTGCGACTTTGTTCTATCATCAAGTTTGAATTATTCTTCTTANTGAATCCATGATTACATTTGAAGTAGCCCCAGTGGCCATGAGTAAGATCTAATAAAATCTTGTTATCTAACATAATTATGCAACTTTTTAATGATGCCAAAAGGGGGAATATAGGTTGTGCATTTTTACTTTGGACTGTGATGTTTATAACCTAATGAACTTGGTCCTTGATGATTTGTGACTTTAAAATGGAAAGTATTCTAACATTGTGTTGATGTTGAGCTGAGTTGAAACATGTCTCATGCTTATGAAAAGCACAGAGTTTGTCATCATCAAAAAGGGGGAATTTGTTGGCCTAAGTAAGTTTATTTTGATGATTGACAAATGAACACATGCATGAACCAGGTCCATACATAGTGTACACAGACACTGGCATACTTCTATAATTTGTGCATGCAAACAAATTGACACCACACAAATCGCGCCCCCTCTTGTATGGTATTGAAGTATAAAGCACCAGTTAGGCTCGACACTTACTAAGTACATTGGGTCAGTTATACCCATACTACACTTCTGCACTTCTTGTCCATATCAGGATATTGGTACCGGCGGAGTCCCAATAGGCGCTTAGCAGATACCGGGCAGGTGATTTGAGGTAGAGTTGTATCCCGTTCGCAGGTCTTGAGTCATCTTCTTATTTCCATTGTATTGTTTCCATTTGCTTTCGATAATGTTCTATTTCTTTTAGAACAATGTATATAGAAAATTCTAGAACCTCATCTACTTGTGATTCCATATCTTGGGATGGTTTACGTTAGATTTTGGATTTAGTCTTATTATGTTTATCTCAACCCTTTACGTTATGTTATTATTCTATTATCTGTCATTTAAAGAAGTTATTCCTATTTATCTGTTGTGTGTTGGCTTGTATAGAAGGCGGTATTAGGTGCCATCATGACCTTGATTGGTTGGGATTTTGGGTCGTGACTAGTTGGTGTCAGAGCCTTACGTTGCATAGGTCACACGGGTCATGAGCAAGCTTAGTAGAGTCTTGAGGATTGGTATGGAAACGTCTTCACTTATCTTCTAGAGACTATATGGCTTTAGGAAACTTCACTTTCTTTCTTTCTCTATCGTGCGACTTTGTTCTATCATCAAGTTTGAATTATTCTTCTTACTCTATCAGAGATGGTAAGGACACGTACGTCATCCGCAATTGGTCAGGAGCCGGTACCCCAGATTGCAGCCACTACCAGGTGTAGGGGCTGGGGCCAGGGCTGAGGTAGGGCCATAGATAGAGGCAAAGCTCATCCTAGATCACGTGCAATGGCACCTATTGTCAAGCCTCAGTTAGAGCTTGATGAGGAGATCCCTATTCTGACAAAGCCAGTAGGACCAGCCTAGGTCCCAGAGGGGGTACATTGCTACCCTAGTGCTTCAGGATGCCTTAGTCTGCATGGTTGGCTTAATGGAGAGTATTGCACAGACATGTATGTTTCTAGTGGCACCGACCATTTCTCAAGCTGGGGGAGGAGTTCAGACTCCCTCTACGTCATACACCAGAGCAAATGGCTCCTAGTTATCAGACCCTAGTAGTTCTACCAGTTAGGGCAGTTCAGCCTATTATTGCTACACATCCCGGGGAGAGACCTGCTATGTCAGCTGATGAGCTGAAGAGGTTGTACAAGTTCACCAAGTTGCATCTCCCTCACTTTAGTGGTACACCTTATGAGGACACACAGGATTTCTTGGACCATTGCCATGAGGTTTTGCGCAACATGAGTTTAGTGAAGTCCAATAGAGTTGATTTTACAGTGTTTCAGATGCATGATTTTGCCAAGAGGTGGTGGCAGATATATGTATAGGTTAGGCCAGCAGGTTCACCTCCCCTCACATTAACTGAGTTTTGGCAAGTGTTCTTAGAAAAGTCCATTCCATTCACTCAGAGAGAGTAGTTCCACAATCAGCTCGAGCGCCTTTAGTAGGGGTAGCATAACTGTTACTCAAAATGAGACTAGATTTGGAGATTTATCATACCATGCAGCTATCTTGATCCCTACTGAGAGGGAGAAGGTGCAGAGGTTCATAGATGGTCTTACCTACGGCATCAGACTTCAGATGGCCAAAGGGACCGAGGATGAGATTTCTTTCACTCGGGTAGTGGAAATTTCTAAGAGGATTGAGAGCATTAGGGGCCAGGCTAGGGAGGCAAAATTTGACAAGAGGCCCCATTATTTTGGAGGATTCAGTGGTGTGTCGTCTGATGGTAGGGGTTCCTTTAGTAGAGGCCAGCCTATCATACCTGTTCAGTCAGCTTTACAGGTCACCCAAGGTGCTTCAGACAGCCATAGTGCTTATGGACCTCGTTCTAAGCACCTAGCATACAGTGCAACTCCAGCTCCGGTTGGTGCACCTCCGATACAAAGTTACCAGGGTGCTTATTCAGGCCGATAAGGACAATTCTAGGGTCAGAAGTTACTTCAACCGAGGGCTTGTTATACATGTGGGGTTATAAGGCATGTTGTGAAGTTTTTCCCCAGATCACAGAGCAGTATGCCACAACAAGGTACTCGTGCCATGGTTCCAGCACCGATGGCTCCACCACCTATAGAACTAGCTAGTGGTGGGGGTCAGGAAGCCCGAGGTAGGGGCCAGTCAGTTAAAGGTAGATGCCAGTCAGTGAGAAATCGTCCTAGAGATGGAGGACAGGTTGGTGGGGCTCATCCCCGTTGTTATGCATTTTTAGGTAGACTTGAGGTGGAGTCGTCATATGTAGTTATTACAGGTATTATCTCAGTCTGTGATAGAGATACTTCTATGTTGTTTGATTCGGGTTCTACATATTCTTATGTGTATTCATATTTTGCTTCGCATTTGAGTATGCTTCATTATTCTCTTGATGTTCCTGTTTTTGTGTACACACTAATTAGAGGTTCTATAGTAGTTGATTAGGTGTACAAGTCTTGTGATGTATTGTTAATGGTTTTGATACAATAATTGATCTTTTGCTTTTGAATATGGTGGACTTTGAGGTCATTCTTGGTATAGATTGGTTGTCCCTGTATCACGCTATCTTGGATTATCACGCCAACACTGTTACTTTAGACATACCGAGGATACCTAGATTAGAGTGGAGAGGGATCCGAGGTCACTTCACTAGTAGGGTCGTTTCATATTTGAAGTCTCGTCGTATGGTGGAGAAGGGATGTTTAGCATATTTGGCTTATATTTGTGATTATAATGTGGAGGTTCCTTCTATGGATTCGGTACCGGTATTAAGTGAGGTTCCAGAGGTGTTTCCTACAGATATTCTGGGTATGCCACCCGACAGGGATATAAAATTTTACTTTTATTTAGTTTCGGGCACTCAGCCTATTTCTATTCCACCATACTGTATGGCTCCAACTGAGTTGAAAGAATTGAAGGATAAGTTGTAAAATTTGCTTGACAAGGGATTTATTAGACCGAGTGTCTCACCTTGTGGTGCGCCGGTGTTGTATGTTAATAAAAAGGATGGATCAAAAAGGGTGTGCAAAGATTATCGATAGTTGAACAAGGTCAATATCAAGAACAAGTATCTGTTTCCTAGGATTGATGATTTATTTGATCAGTTTCAGGGTGCCAAGGTGTTTTCCAAAATTGATTTGAGGTCTGGCTTCCATTAGGTGAAGATTAGGGCATCAGATGTCCCTAAGACAGTTTTTAGGAGCCGTTTATGGTCATTACGAGTTCTTAGTGAAGTCATTTGGATTGACTAATGCTCCAACGACCTTTATGGATGTGGTGAAATGACTTTTCAAGCCTTATTTCGATTCCTTCGTGATTGTTTTCATTGATGACATTCGGGTTTACTCTCACAACTGAGAGGAGCTTGAGCAGAACCTATGGATTGTTCTTTAGACTTTGAAGTATTGTCATCTATATGCCAAGTTTTCCAAGTGTGAGTTCTGGTTAGACTTAGTTGCCTTTTTACGAAATGTTATGTCTTCTGAGGGTATCAAGGTGGATCCTAAGAAGATTGAGGCAGTTCAAAACAGGCCTAGACCAATGTGGTGGCTGATGTCTTGAGTAGGAAGGTAGAGAGCATAGGCAGTTTGGCATTTTTGCCGGCAGTGGAGAGGCTATTAGCCATGGATGTTCAGGCTTTGGCCAACCGATTCGTGAGGTTGGATATTTCAGAGCCCAGTCGCGTTTTCTCTTGTGTTGTGGCACAGTCATCATTGTTGAAGCGTATCAAGGCTCGCCAGTTTGATGGTCCTAACTTGTTGGTGTTGAAAGACACGGTGTAGTGGGGTGGTGCTAAGAAGATGATGATTGGGGATAATGGTGTTATGAGGTTTCAGAGCCGGATTTGTGTTCTAAATATTGATGGGTTGAGAGAGTTAATCCTTGGGAGGCTCACGGTTTATGCTATTCCATTCACCTAGGTGTCACGAAGATATATCATGACTTGAAGCAACACTATTGGTGACGGAAGATGAAGAAAGTCATTGTTGGACATGTCTCTCGGTAATTGAATTGTCAATAGGTGAAGTATGTACATCAGAAATTGGGTGGGTTGACTCAGATATTGGTGATAACGTATTGGAAGTGGGAGCGCATCACTATGCACTCTGGGGTAGGCTTACCACGGACCTTGAGGAAATACGATGTTGTTTGGGTTATTGTGGACTAGTTGACTAAGTCTGCACATTGCATTCAGGTGATGGCTTCACATTCTTCATAGCAGTTGGCTCTCATTTACATCGGGGAGGTTATCCGCCTGCACGACGTGCTCATTTCTATTATTTCAGTCCAGGGCACGCAACTCACTTCACACTTTTGGTGAGTTGTGCAATCTGAGTTGGGCACGTGGGTCAAGCTGAGTACCGTGTTTCATCCTCAGATGGACGGACAGTCCGAGAGTACTATTTTGATTTTTGAGGACATGGAAAGCCGTGTTCTATGACTTTGGGAGTAAGTGGGACCATTTTTTACCTGTAGCGGAGTTCGCCTACAACAATAGCTATCAGTCGAGCATCCAGATGGCTTCGTACGAGGCCTTTTATGGGAGGCAATGTCGTTCTCTGATTGGTTGGTTTGAACCCTGTGAGGCTTAATTGTAGGGCACGGACTTGGTTCGTGATGCTTTGGAGAAGGTGAAGGTGATTGAGGACGGCTTCGTACAACTTAGCCTAGGCAATAGAGTTATATAGACATGAAGGTTCGAGATGTGGCTTACATGGAAGGTGAGATGGTTCTCCGAGTCTCACCTATGAAGGGTGTGATGTGATACGCACAAAATACACCTATATAAATGGTGTAAGGCGGTCGATGTCAAATATATTAACCCAACTAGGATGGGATCGAATCCCACAGGGAATAGGTGTGAAAAAGGTTACTTGAATAGTGTGAAACTTTACTTAACTCGTAATCCAACTCTGTTAGGTTAAAAGAGAGTGTTGTAATCATGAGTTATCGAGAAAACTATTTTGTTATGAGAATGTAATTAATTTGATTAAGGAAACCAAGGTTGTATCCCCATCTATGGAATGTAATGCTATCGATGTGAATATGATATATTCATAATGGAAGGTCCTTTGATATGCAAATGGTTTCTAAATGACTACCCAATATTTCCCAATAGTTAGGTAGTATTTTCTCTTTATGATTTTCCCAAATATAAAAGAGTTACAATTAAGAACAACCAATTTATGCCAAATAGAACCCACTTATTCTTAAGCGATTCTATTAAACAAGGCTTAAAGCCTTGAGTTTTTGCTATTCAATTCTACCAAACCCTAACCCAATTTTCCAAGTAAAGATAGAATGAAATGGCATTAGTCAATGTTTGCAACCACCAACATTAAATGAACCATGAGGAATGAATAAATACCAACCAACCATTATATATATATATATATATATATATATATATATATAATCAATG
>AWOL01S0005971.1:96772-164051 GCA_000715115.1 Nicotiana otophora
TTGTATTCAATGCTCTTAAAGTAGCCTCTTTTTCAGACAAGATGTCCCACAAAAATCATAGTTATTCTATTTATAATGGGCTAAAAGTTGGGGTCAAAATATGGCAAAAATACCACTGCAGATCACATATGCGATCGCAGAACGGGTCACAGAATCACTTCGCGGCCGGCATAATTTCAACTCCATCGCATAATTGAATATCCAGTTGCCCAGTTGTTCATCGCAGATCTGTTATGCGGTCTGCACATTGATTTCGCGATCGCAGATGATACTGCAAAATTGCCCTTGTAGAACTCTTTCTTGTACGTATGCGGTCCGCACAAGCGTTATGCGACTGCATAATAGACCACACACTCCTCTCTCAAAAACTGGGAACAACTGCTTCATTCTGCGGTTGGTTTTGCGGTCGCAAACCTACCGCATTTCTGCCCTTCTATGGGCTTTTGTCATCTTTTCTGTGTTCTTGGTTCTTCGGTTCTGGTATGCCGCAAAACACCAAAACTACATAGGAAATAACTTAAAATGCTTTAAAAGATGATCGAAAGTCTAGGTAATTAGTATCAAAAGTGTCGTAATCCTACGGCACATCATGATGCGATTTGGGAAGAAGGGCAAGTTGAGCCCGAGGTTTATTGGCCTGTTTGAGATTTTGGAGAGTGTTGGGGAGGTTGCTTATTGGCTTGCATTACTTTCTAGCCTAGAAGGGGTACATCCGATATTTTATGTCTCCATGTTTCGGAAGTACAATGAATATAGATCACATTGTTTAGACTTCAGCGCGGTGCAACTTGATAAACATTTGACATATGAGGAAGACTCGATGGTTGTTATAGACCGGTAGGTTCGAAAGTTGAGATCTAAGAGTAGTCCTTCTATGAAAGTGTGTTGGATAGGTCAACCTATTGAGGAGGCTACCTGGGAGTTCAAGTCTTATATGAGGAGTACATACTTGCACCTTTTTACGAGTCCAGTTACATTTCTATGTCCGTTCGAGGACGAATGCTTCTATTAGAGGTGGAGAATGTAACGACCCGATAGGTCGTTTTGACTATTAACTTGCACTTTGGTGTACCAAATCTTTTTGTATCTCGATTTTATGATTTATGACTTGCGTGCATAGTCTGTGTCGATTTATGGAAAGTTTATATGTGAAATGTTGAAGAAATATGATTTTTGACTTTAAAAATGGCCAAAGTTGACCACGGTCAATATTTTTGTAAACTACCTCGGATTGGTATTTTGATGATTCCAGTAGGTTCGTATGATGATATTAGATTTGTACACACATTTGGGGTCTCTGGTGATCTGAGGTTGTTCCGGCGCATTATGTGAAAAGTTGAAAAAATGAGTTTTGAAGTTTAAAATCTGGAGTTTTAATGATTGATTCTTGCTATTTGATGTTATTTTAATGATTTGAGATAGCGAGCGAGTTTGTATGATGTTATTACACTGATTTGAATGTTCGGATTGGAGCCGGAGGAGCTTGAGTGAGTTTCAGATGTGTTTCAGATGATTTTGGTATTGTTGAGAAATATATGGTGTTGAGAACCTACAGGACTCGCAATTGCGAAGACCTGTTCACAAATGCAATCCTCGCATTTAAAATGTCAGGATCACATTTTCAATAATGTTCATGGCTGGGAGACTTCACAATTGCAAGGTCAGTGTCACTTTTGCAAGTAGGGGTGGTCGCATTTGTGATGTATGTGTCGCAATTGCGACACTGAAAAGGTTAAATAGCCTCGGGAATTTGGCACGGAATTGTATTAGGGAAAATCTACTGATTACAGGTGATGCTTCTCGAACAGACACGTGATAGTAAAGATATGTAAGAGATGAGTCAGCAAATGGCTAACACCAGTCACAAGCATGTGACCGGTATTACATAAGTCCCGAAGGCGTCAAGGCTGGGGAAGAGAATTTGAAAGTAAGGTACAGGTTGGAGATGGCAGCATTAAAGGAGCAGTCGTTACAGGAAATCATAGCATTTATTCTTCTGTTAAGAGGGGTTTTAATCACCATAAAGAGGATCATGATTTGAGGATCTTGTCCTCCCTAATTTAGCTATAAATAGTGAAATTTGAACTCATTGAAGAACATGAAATACTTGTACGAAAAAGGCTGATACTATCCTCTCATTCTATAAAGCTTTATTTTACTATTCTTAAGGTTTTCACATTGTTCTTGGGTCCGAAGAGTTCAATTCGAAGCCCAGGCTTGTCTTTTCCTCAATTATCCTTATTTACTAATTTTTCTCTTTATTATTTTATTTTATCGAATCAATTTAATCTACGTGTCTATAAACAATGTAATAAATTTAACTATACCTATTTGCGGGTAAAACATTTGGCGCCCACGATGGGGCATAGATAATTGTAGCATTACTTTGATATGTTCATCTTTAATTAACATACTCGAATGTGTTTCTGAGGTAAGCAAAACAATAATAATAAATAACAGTTATAGAACCGAATGATGTCAAAAACCCGCTCAACGTTAGAACAAACAACAACAACAACAAGCATGTCGACAATTTCATTATGGAGATAAGCAAGATGATTCACCAGTGAGACCCGTATCGATGTGAATGAGTCAACCCCAAATCGGGAAGAAAGAAATACTTGGAGTGCTAGGAGTCCTACCCTGATGATATGAACGATGAACCCATTTCCAATACTGTAAAAGATTTGATAGCACAACAAAGGGAAATCATGAATCATCTCTTAACACATGACCGAATAATGATTGAGATTCAACAAGCACTATCGGTTGCTTCAAACGATTCCAATGGTGGAGTTCGGGCCCCTCTGGCGTACCTATAATTCTAATAGCTCCAAGAACCGGTAACGTTGCTTCAAGGGAGTGTTGCATCCTATTTTGCACTAGTCAACACAGGATTCAACTTGTGGTTTCTCTGTTTTGATGAAAGAGAGTTGTCACCTAATATTTAAAGGTATACTAGAGTGACTATTTAATTACTAAGTTATATTCCTTACAGGTCTGCAAACCGGTGAGATTATGGGTAAGGGTTCTTGTTCTTCCAAGAGGAAGATGTTAGGCACCCCTTAAAATCTACGTGATATAGCTCCATAGGACTTAGACTAATTATAAGGAATCGATTATTTATAATATACTTAATTACTACTAAGGCATGGCTTACTATATATTAAAGGGAGTATATATGTAAGACTTAGGAAGTATGTGAGATTGTAAAATAGTTATTGAAGCTTAAGAGAGTCCTGAAAGTAGTCCATATTTTAAGGCTTGTAATTATTAAGTTATGAAAGTAATTAATTTAAATAATAGATGCTTGTATAATTTTAAAAGATGTTCATAAGAAAAGTGATTCTAAATGTACCTTGGTTTTAAAAACTCTAAAGAAGGCAAATCTTTGAAATTTTTTTGGGGTGACCGTTCCTTACTGTTTTTCATGAAAATTTTGGTTTCATTCCTTGTTAGCAAAGACCAGCGATTCTTTTTCTAATTTCCTTTGAAAATGGGCTGTTGTTTTTTATTAGAGCCCGAACTTCAAAAATCTTTAAGAGAGGTGAATGTATGAGATGAACAAGTTATAATTAGCGGAGCAAAGATTAATTACTAACTAATTCACTTTAAATCCTATATTAGTTATAGTTTGCCTATGTTTCATGTAATATTAGAGCATGAAGGTAAAACACATAATCTAATATATGAGTGTTAACTACATGGTAATAAAATATGATAAAACGACAAAGGCAGTAAGCAAAAATAATGAAGCAGTAAACTAGGCTATAAAAATAATGAGCAGTAAGGAAGATAGGACTGGACTCTGATAGTTGGGCCTCAATATGGTAGGCCCAACAATTGAGAGGCGCGGCTAAAACGGACTGGATTGTTCAGAAAATGTAGCAAAGCTGTTTTGGGCCTGAATTTCTCAGGAACTCAGCAGGCCCAAATGTATACATTCCCAAACAAGAAAAAGTTCATTAGAAGTATATACCACATTCTAAACATATTCAAAACATATATAAAATGTATATAGACAAACAATTGGAACAAGAAAATAAACAATACAGTGGGATATTATATTAATGTGGTGGTTTTACTTGGCAAATAATTCGCATTGAAAACCTTTCGTTGTCATTAATAAATACACCCCCAAAGAAACTAAATGTGTAAATGAATTAAGGGCTAAGATTGAAGTTCTACTCAAGGTCGATGCTCCCTTTGAATCCCCTGACACTTCAAACGTCCCAAGGGACTCAAGGCCCAGGGCAATGCTTGTGCTGGGGAGGGCAGCCCAACCTAGAGTCGAACTCCACTCCCAAATGCCCTTAAACACTAAAAATATGTTTTCCTTACAGGTTTAAATGCCAATGAGGCCTTTTTCAATGTAAACTAAATGCTATAGCATTACTTACCACAAAAATATACTTTCCCTCCTAACATAAGAGCATATAGTCTACATTGGATACTAAACGAACATATATCAAATGAATCTAAAGGTCTGACTTTAAAACACATATAGGTGAGGAGCAGAAGCATCATAAGCATATTACAAAGGCCTGATCATTAGAGAAGAACATATTTTAAGGAAAGACAAGCTATACATGGCCATATATGCAACGGCTCAACAGATACAAATGTTTTTTGTTTCTGGAAAACCAAATGTGAGCTGGTTAATCAACGGTGAAAATTTAGGCAACACAGTCATGACTAATCATTTACATAGGTTATCAAAGATATCTAGGACATGATCAAATCTTTCAATAGGTCTCCAAGTTCACAGATCAAAACATGGAATCCCTAAGGATTTCTACAGAGTCATACTCCTAATAGTGTTCTCTTAAAACAAATCATCATGTTCAGATAGCATCAGGAAAGGTCCTTATAAGCTTTTGGGGATCAGATTTGGTTTTAAATTTAACAGTAGGGAAAGGATTGGGGGTGGTTCTAGACAAGACGATGAATTCAGGAATCAAACAGGAACATGCAATACCTAGTTAGTTACATGAGCGCTTCAAGTGAAGTAATACTTTCATACAGACATGGAAGCTTTACACATTTATGAAGTCGGGTTAAGCATGACATTCAGAGAAAAAGTTACAGATAAAGAAAAGGCATTGCATTAAGACAGGTTTAACTCAAACCTAAGTCTAAATTAGTATCTAAGTATGAAATGGTCAAGCTTCTGTTTTCATAAGTTATCATTGGTTATAGCAAAATAACAAGGTCATGTTTTTCTAGGGAAGACAATCTTAAAAGATAAAATGCATGTCAAATTTTCAAAGATCAATGATAACCCTAAAGGATTAGAGACATGAGGTATGATACCGAGTAAGTTTTAGATTGAACATCCAGCTGAAGATGTTAACTAATCAAGAAAACAACCAAGTTCAGCCTAACAAGTTATCAATCTTTTATAACAAAGAAACAAAACAGGATCATGATTGTTTTATGAGGAAAGATAACTTAGTTTTTAAGAAATGTGTACAATAGGACTATTGGAATTCATGAAGAGAAGAAAGTTTAATTCAAACAAGATTAGGTCAACAGAAGAAACAACAACTAGACAAAATAAAAAGACCATAGTGGCAACTCAGAAATAGTTTAACAAACATAAGTAGAGAAGAAAACATATAAACACTCAGAGTTTGTGCTTATGGTTAAAGGATATAAACTTAAACACCTTCAGATTCATCTCAGTCTTAGTTATCAAATAATAAGCTCAACTTCAAGACTCACAAACTGCAGAGATGCAACAGATAAGGATAAAGGTCACTGTAGATCAATGAAAAGCTATGAAGTTCATGTGAACATGAACACATAATAACTCAAACATGTAGACTGTTGGCAACTCAGGAACAAAGATCATCAGGAATCAATTAATGGTTTGATCAATCATCGATTAAAGACTCAAAAGAAGGATAAATAATCACAAGTGGTTATTTGACTAACAAAACACAAGCATTAAATACTGAACACCATAAAACAACTGTAATACTCAGAATATAACTAACATATTTGTAGAATTCAAAGGAGATGAACAAAAGAGAAGGATGAGAGATGTGCTGACCTTTTTTAGAGCAGCAGACCAAACGAAGGATCTTTCTCAATTGCTTAAGAGCCCAGGAACCTCAAGTTTGAACCAGCGACAGTACTCAGCAAACAAAAAGAAAAGAACAGTAAGAAAACCTAGGCTTTGAACTCTAAATTTCTTAGATGATTGATAGCATTTGTATCTCTGTGTGTGTTTCTATTCAGTGTTAGGTGGTTGTTCGTGTTAGGTAAGATCATTTGATGGCTCCTATTTATAGCGCCATTTAAAACTCTAGGGTTTTAAATGATTCAAATTATGAGTGGAAATTGATGAATGGTAGATGATATGAGCACAATCAGGTGAAGATCTTAGAAGATAGAAGGAAATCAGTAGAGATTTTACCTGAGGAGGGGGACAGTTGACCGTTGAAGGCAAACTCCTTTGGGTGAGAGCTCATTATCCAGAGGTCTCTTAGCTTGACCTCTGGACCAAAAATAAGTATGATAGTACTGTGAAATGGCCATGCATACCATTGATTTAACAAAACATAAAGAATTTCTGGGATTTGACCTTGCATCGTTTGGTCTAGTGTTTCGAATTTGGGGGTTCTGCAATTCCATTGGTGGAATGGAAAGAAAACAACTTTCTTCATAGTCCAGAGACAAAATGGGTGATTCTCTAAGTTTGATTTAAAAGAATAAAGAAGAAATTAGGTCAGTGGTGTTTGGAGGTTAGGGTTTTAGATTTAGGTGTTTCAAATTTTGTGATTGAACGAGGAAATTAGCAGCGGGATTCATGGATAGGGAGACAGAAAAGATGATTTAGAGTGATCTCGAGTGAACTTGCACAAATTTGTGCAAGGTTTTTGGAGATTGATGGCTGCTGGAGATTAGAGAAAAGAGGGAGGAAAGGGAAATGATTAGGGTTTTGGGTAAGTTTAGGGATGTCTCCGAGTTTAAGTTGGGCGATGGAACGGGAGCCGTTGGATCTGTTGATCAACTGCTCCGATATTTTTGGTATTTAGGGATTTTAGAAATAATTCAATTGGGAAATCGATGGCCGTTGTATCTCTTTGATATGACGGTGGAGATTAAGTCTTATAATACAAAAGAAATAATAGACAAATGAGGATTAAATGCAGACCGTTGATAGGATAGACTAATGGTCCATTTTCATTTGTGTTTTCTTTGTTAGTGGGAGATACGAGTGATGTGGGATGATCTCATTGGTTCAGAAGAGGTGACGGAGATTGCCAAGGTGGAGAGAAGGGAATTGGATCTGGGTCAGATCTGGCTTTGGGCTTGATAATTGGGATAATATTACATAATGTCAATGATATGTGATTAATTTTAAAACTAATGCTTGGTTAATTTGTGAAAAATAGATATTTATTACTGGAACATACTTTGAAAAAATTTATTGTAAATTATTAAGTATAAATAAATTAATTTAAAAGGGGAGGATCAAGGCCGTCAACGGCTGCCCCTCTTTGACCGGAGACGATTAAAGAGTTTTCGGACAAAGAAATTGAACCAAAGCCAATTTTGTCCCGACTTTTAGGTAGGTATTGCAAGCAATAGGGATGGTGAATTGCAGGATTGAATTGAGGAAGAATCTAGAAAGATTTTGGAATATTGGGCCGAATTCTGCTTTGAATTGCTCACATACCTTAGGTTTAACGAGGATCAGGCCTCATGTAGTTCTGATTTTACGGCGAGACGGAAGATTGTCACTCATGGTAGCTTGAATTTTGTGGCCTGATTTGAATTTTTGGAAATTTGAGTTTTGCTGATCGTCGTGGGCTGGGATCGTAGGCCCGCTACTGGGTGGTTGTCCCCATATCATTGTAGTTCGGTCTGCTGCTAAGAAAACTTCCACGTTGCGGTGCTTGTTCCTACAAAATGAATGCAATACACGCATACCAATATATTGTAATGCAGAATATGTTAAGATATGATGTAAATGATGTAGAAATGATGATGTCTGGCTGCCGACGAGCCGTTATTTGGGATTGGGATGATGGGATACTTGATCCTGACTCGATTTGTTAGCCGGGTTGTGTACCGTTTCGTAGCTGTCGGAGCATTTGAAAATGGTCTCCTCTTGTTGGGAGAGCTTGATTGGTAAAGTGCGTCTTCGCTTGTTGGGAGAGCTTTGCATTGAGAAATGTCTCCGCTTGTCGAGAGAGCTTGATTGGTAGAGTGTGTCTCCGCTTGTTGGGAGAGCTTCACACTGAAGTGTAAACTAATCTCCGCTTGGGAGTGACTAATTAAAACCATAATCATGCCTAAAGTTGCATGAACACAACGTTAAATCTTTCAAAGTAATAGCAAATGAAATAAAATCATGCCCAAGCGATACTCTTGACTGCGAAGCTAGGTTGTGGCCATCGATTGGAAGAATGTCGGTGACGAGGTTTGCGATTGTCTATTATGGTGTCTGTTGCAATGGAGTGGCGATGCGAATTGCTTTGTTGGCGAAGTTTCCAGTTTGTACAGGGTGCTTTGATTGATTGAGCTGACGGTTTGCTATATACATGACTTCGATTGGTGAAGCCGACGTTCGATTTGTAGGGGGTGCTCCGATTGATTGAGCTGACAGTTTGCTATATACAGGACTTCGATTGGCGAAGCCAACATTTATTTTTACAAGATGCTCCGATTCGGTGAGCAAACGATTTGCTATGTACAAAGTTCCATATCAGTCGTCTGATTGCAAGGTACCTACAAAGGATTCAAAAGTTAGCTTTAGTTGTACCAGAAAATTTTGAGTAAAGGAGAAAGAGGGATAAGTTTAGGCAAATGGTGGATCCGTCATTTTCCCTAGTGTGGTCCTAATGCTCCCTTACTCCCTATTGACCCTGCACTCAAAGAAAACTCCTTAGTAGGGATGGGGGACGGAGTTGGTTTGTGTCGGCCATGTTGTTGGTTTGCCCCGGCCTTGAACATGATCGTTCCACGAAGTCCGGTAGATGGAACAGATTACGGTATATACATATATTTTTCTTTAGAAAACCATTTCGAAAATAACATATTTTTTAAGGCAAATGTCGGCGTTCCGGATTATGACACGTTACGAAAGGCTTTCCACATGCGAGCGTATCCTCTTGAAAACTTTATCCTATTGATGTTGACTTTTGTGACGACTCTGACAATGCGGCTGCTTGTTGTTGCGACTATGTCCTAATTTGAACTAATGCATTACAAAGGTTTTCCTAGGGTTAAGACCGAACCCTTTCATGTTGCCTACGTGTCCAAAATGGAATTATGTTTGAACGTAGTTCGTGGGTTATGATGAAATATGATGAAGATGATCGAGCATGACTCAGGCAGCCTATGTATCCGAATGGAATCAGGTCAAAGCGTAGTTCGATTACAATTGATGCAAAATGATGAGATTGAGAATGAAAATTTTTGAGTCTGACTTAGACAGGCTACGTATCCAAATGGAATCAGGCCAGAACGTAGTTCAATTACAAAGAACAACCGAATCCGATGAGGATTGCCTATGTATTCCTTTCTGAAGAAATCAAGTCGGCGTAGTTCCTGAGCAACTTACAAAAGTGATATTTGGTTGTTTTCTATTATAAGAGAAAGGGAGGAGAGAAACTGAACCCTACGTGGGTTGCCTACGTATTCCTCCGTGGGAAGTCTGGTTGAACGTAGTTCTGTTACATCAAAAACCCTAACTTTATTTGTCTTCAAACATAGTACCTCTTGATTGCGTCTGAGTTGATAGGCTCCGTGTTGACTCTTCCATCCATTTTTTCCAAGACCAGAGTTCCACCCGATAGTGCCCGGTGAACCGCGTAAGGACCTTGGCAGTTTGGTGCGGACTTTTGTTTGGCTTCTTCTTGATGGGGAAAGCTTTTCTTCAGAACCAACTGCCCCGGTGTGAACTAGCGAGGCTTCACTCTTTTGTGAAATGCACTGGCTATCCTGTTTTGATATAGATGGCCATGACATACTGCATCTATTCTTTTCTCGTCAATGATCATGAGTTGTTCCTGTCTGACCCGTATCCATTCTAGGTCATCCAATTTTGCCTCTTGAATGACTCTTACTGTTGGTATCTCAACCACTACGGGTATCACCGCTTCTTCGAGGAAGTTCGATGCAATTTGGGTGATTGTGGATCGGATGACAATGTCCGCGCACTTCATTCTAGTTGGGACTACTTATACTTCAGAGCGGTTGGCTGAGATTTACATCTGGGAGATTGTTCGCCTCCACGACATGCTAGTGTCCATCATTTCAGATCGGGGCACGCAGTTCACATCGCAGTTTTAGATAGTCGTACAACGAGAGTTGTGTACCCAGGTTGAGTTGAGCACAACAATTCACCCTCAAAAGGGCGGACAGTTCGAGCGTACTATTCAGATATTGGAGGATATGCTACGTGCTTGTGTCATTGATTTTGGAGGTTCTTGGGATCTATTTCTGCCACTCACGGAGTTTTCCTACAACAACAGCTACCAGTCAAGCATTCAGATGGCTCCGTATGAGTCTTTGTATGGGAGACGGTGTATATCTCCAGTGGGTTTGTTTGAGCTTAGGGAGGCTAGGCTATTGGGTACTAACTTGGTCCAGGATGCTTTGGATAAGGTTAAGATGATTCAGGAACGGCTTCGCACGGTGCAGTCTAGACAGAAGAGTTATGCCGACAGAAAGGTCCGTGATGTTGCTTACATGGTTGGGGAGAAGGTACTGCTCAAGGTTTCACCCATAAAGGGTGTTATGAGGTTCGGGAAGAAGGGCAAGTTGAGCCCTCAGCATATTGGGCTATTTGAGGTACTTCAGAGGATTGGGGAGGTGGCTTACAAGCTTGCCTTGCCACCTAGTTTGTCGAGTGTGCATCCAGTATTTCATGTTTCTATGCTCCAAAAGTATGTCGGCGATCCGTCTCATGTTTAGGATTTCAACACAGTTCAGTTGGATGGTGATATGTCTTATGATGTGGAGCCGGTGGCCATTTTGGATCGGCAAGTTTGAAAGTTGAGGTCAAAGGACATAGCTTCGGTAAAGGTGCAGTGGAGAGGTCAGCTAGTTGGGGAGGATACTTGGGAGACCGAGCGGGAGATGCAGAGCAGATATCCACACTCATTTGAGACTCTAGGTATGTTTCTAGACTTGTTCGAGGACGAACATTTGTTTAAGAGGGGGAGGATGTAATGACCTGGCATGTCATTTTGAGATTTGTAGCCCCGTTCCCCCTATTTACTACTCATTTTGTACTTTATAACTGTTATGTGACTTGTCGGGGTAGTCGGTTCGGGTCCAGTGTGATTTCCGAATGAAATGAGACATTTAGTCTCAAGCTTGAAAGCTTAATGTAAAATGATTGACCGGATATTGATCTTTGAGTAAATGACTCCGGAACGGAGTTTTGATGGTTCTTGTTAGCTCCGTTAGGTGATTTTGGAGTTAGGAGTGTGTCCGGATGGTGATTTGGAAGTCCGTAGTGGAATTAGGCTTGAAATGGCAAAAGTTAAGATTTTTGGAAAGGTTGGCCGGGAGTGAAATTTTTTATATCAGGGTCGGATTCCGATTCCGGAAGTTGGAGTAGGTCCATAACGTCATTTTGTGACTTGTGTGAAACATTTGAGGTTAATCCGATGTGATTTGATAGGTTTCGGCATCGTTTGTAGAAATTGGGAGTTTAAAGTTCATTAGGCTTGAATCTATGTGTGATTCATATTTTTGATGTTGTTCGAGGTGGTTTGAAAGCTCAACTAAGTTTGTATGAGGTGTTAAGACTTGTTGGTATGTTTGGTTGAGGTCCCGGGGGCCTCAGAGTGATTTCAGAATGTTTTTGGATCAAAGTTTGAGTTGGAGGACTGCTGAAGTCTGTTGGTGTAATTGCACCTGCGGAGCTTTGATTGCAGGTGCAAGCTGAGGAGCGCAAATGCGGCCAGACGTGGGGAGGACAATAGTCGCAGGTGCGAAGATTTTTCCACACCTGCGTGGTCGCAGGAGCAGAGTGATGGTCGCAGAAGCGGAAGTTTGCGCAGGTGCGATGGGCAATTCAATGGATGACAATTCAGTGGGTGCGATGGGCACCTGGGGAAAGGATCGTAGAAGCGGAGGCCCACCTCTAGTGGTTCACCGCAGAATAGGAATTTTGGCCGCTTTTGCGACGCCGCAGATGCGGTTATGTGTCCGCATAAGCGGAAGTGCTTGGCAGAATGTTTAAAAGCAAGGGTTCGTGATTTTGGCTTCACTTTTAACATTTCAAGCGCGATTTAGGCGATTTGTGAGAGGAGTTTTGAGGGGATTCTTGAAGTAAGTCCCTTGTGCCTATTTTTGATCAATAATATTGCTTCCCCATTGATTTTCCCACCTAGTTGGTGTGTATTTAATGTGTAGATTGGGAGTTTGAGGCTAGGGATTTGGTGAGTTTGATTTAGGGATTTGGGTGACGATTTGGTGTCAGATTTTGATACATTTGGTACGGTTGGACTCGTGGTTGAGTGAGCTTTCAGGTTTTTTGACTTTTATTGAATTTAGAGATATGGGCCCGGGGGCCGGCTTTTGAGCCAATTTTTTATTTTGATTAATAACTTAGCATGTTCTTATGAAGTTGATTCTTTTAGCCCATATTGATTGTATCGCATTATTTATGGCTATATTCGAGGCATTCAGAGGCCGTTTCGCGAGGCAAGGGTGTGTTGGAGTAGAGATTTGCTCGTATTGAGGTAAGTAACAGTTCTAAATTTGGTTCTGAGGGTACGAAAACCCGTATTATGTGACACGTGTTTGGTTTTGAGGTGAGGCACATGCTAGGTGACAGGCGTGTGGGCGTGCACCATAGGAATTGCGACTTGGTCAAATTCCGTGGAATTGTGTAGTTGTATAATCTGTTGTTATCTGTACATTCTCCATGTATTAGAGAAATTTAACCACAAATCATGTTTAGACTACGTGTTGTCATTGTAGGGACCCACAAAGGTCGTGTACATGTTGAATTATCTGCTAAATTATTGTTTGTACTCAGTCATCGTTTATTTGTATATTACATCTTGGTCTCTATTCTTCATTTTAAAGCATCATATCATTGTTATCTGAGCTGCTTATTACGAGTTATGAGAGCCCGAGAGACTAGAGAGGTTGACGACTGAGTGAGGCCGAGGGCCTGATTGTGAAGTATTATACTATAGCACGTGCGTTGTCCGTGCAGCACATTAGTTGTTTGCAGATCCAGATATTATACTATAGCACGTGAGTTATCCGTGCAACACGTTAGTTGTCCGTGCGGATCCAGATATTACATTATAGCACGTGACTTGTCCGTACAGATTATAGTACTTGGGATAAAGGAGCCCCTCTGGAGTTTGCACACACCTCCAATGAGTGCAGGTACCTACTGAGTGAGAGTGACGAGTGTTGAGTGCTGGGAGAATGGGAAGGATGAGTGACTGTGTCCCTGAGAGGATATGTTTGATTTCATTATTGTTTCACTTAACTGTCATGTATCGTTGTTTGAAATTTCTAAAAGATATTGCACTCTGTTTCAGTTGAACTGATCATGGAATAACTATTAACCTAATTTATCGAACTTGAGAGCATGCCTACTTTCTTATGTTGAAATCACTGTAATTGAGATATAACTGTGAAGCTCGTCACTACTTTCAGTTCTTTATTTAGTATTGTTACTTGCTGAGTTGGTTGTACTCATACTATGCCCTGCACTTTGTGTGTAGATCCAGGTGTTCCCGGACACAGCGGGAGTTGATTTCCGCGCACAGTTGATTTTCTAGAGATTTTGAGGTAGTTGTCGGCATTTCGCAGACCTTGTTTCTCTTTCCCTATCGTTCCACTTATTGTATTTGGGTTCAGATTTTCATAGACAGTATTTTTCAGACTAGTGATGTATAGATGCTCATATACTTAGTGACCCCCCGATGTTGGGAATTTTCGCATTGTATTTTGGATTTCTATCATGTTTATGAGACGTTGTTATCATTTAAACTATTTTAAATATGTTATCTATTAAGTGTTGGAGTTATTTCATAAATGTCGGCTTTTCTAGTACCACGATAGGCGCCATCACGACATGTTAGGATTTTGGGTCGTGATAAGTTGGTATCAGAGCCTAGGTTACATAGGTCTCACGAGTCATGAGCAGGTTTACTAGAGTCTTGTGGATCGGTATAGAGACGTCTGTACTTATCTTCGGGAGGCTGCCGAACCCTTAGGAAATTTTACATTCTTGTATTTTTGTCGTGCGGATTTGTTGTTCCGGTAACTAAACTTCTGTATTCTATTCTCTCACAGATGGTGAGGACATGTGCTACTGGACAGGATGGACAGCCACCAGTATCACCATCTAGGGCCACAAGAGGCCAAGGTCGCGGTAGGGGTAGAGGTACAGCTCGTACAACAACTAGAGCAGCACCTGCAGATCCACCAGTAGCTCCAGCTCAAGAGCAGGTTCTAGATGTAGTTGACAGTTTGCACTGGTCTTGCTCATGTGGTTTCGGCTAAGGCCGCACTAGCAACTTCTCAGGCGGGGAGGTACTCATACCCCCGCTGCCCGTACTCCAGAGCAGGCGGTGTAGGGACTTCAGACACCGGAGGTACTACCCGCCCAGCCAGTTGCAGCTGCTCAGGACCTGGTGGTTCTAGTTATGGCTGATGATGAGCAGAGGAGAATTGAGAGATTTTGGAGGCTTCAGCCTCCATCATTTAGCGGTGATGAGTTGGAGGATGCCCAGGGCTTCTTGGACAAGTGTCGGCGGATGCTTCGTACAGCAGGTATTCTGGAGACCAGTGCGGTCTTGTTCACTACATTTCAATTTTCTGGGGCTGCCTTCAGATGATGGGAGGATTATCAGAGGCACAGCCGGTTGGTGCAACACCACTTATATGGCAGGAGTTCTCCATTCTCTTTTTGGAGATGTTCATGCCGCAGTCTCGCAGGGAGGAGTTGCGCAGACAGTTTGAGCAGCTTCGGCAGGATGGTATGTATGTGACCCAGTACGAGATAAGGTTTTCTGAGTTAGTTCTCCATGCAATTTGGTTGGTTCCCACTGATAGGTAAAGGATCATGAGGTTCATTGATGGCCTCACGTATCAGCTGCAGTTGCTTATGACTAGAGAAAGGTATATGGTGCCACTTTTGACGAGGTGGTTGACATTGCTCAGCAGATAGAGATGGTTCGTAGCCAGGATCAGGGTGAGAGGGAGGCCAAGAGGCCTCAAGGTTCGGGCGGTTTTGGTGTGTTTCATTCTGGATGTGTTTCCTGCAGACTTGTCGAGCATGCCGCCCAACAGGGATATTGATTTTGGTATTGACTTGGCACCGAGCACTCAGCCCATTTCTATTCCACTGTATCATATGGCACCGGCTGAGTTGAAAGAATTATTGGAGCAGCTTCAGGAATTCCTTGATAAGGGGTTATTAGGCCCAGTGTGTCGCCTTGGGTGCTCCTGTCTTGTTTGTAAAGAAGAAGGATGGTTCTATGCGAATGTGTATTGATTATCTCCAGTTGAACAGGATTACAGTAAAGAACAGGTATCCATTGCCACGTATTGATGACCTATTTGATCAGCTTGAGCGTGCCATGTTGTTCTCCAAGATTGACTTGCGTTTAGGCTATCATCAGTTGAAGATTCGAAAGCCAGATATCCCGAAGACTGCTTTTAGGACTCGGTATGGTCATTACGAGTTCGTTGTGATGTCTTTTGTGCTGACCAATGCCCCAGCCGCATCCATGCACTTGATGAACAGTGTATTCCAGCCCTATCTTGACTCCTTCGTCATTGTGTTTATTGACAACATTTTGGTGTACTCCCGGAGCCGGGAGGATCATGAGTAGCACCTGAGGACTGTGCTCTAGACCTTGAGAGAGGAGGAGTTGTATGCAAAATTTTCGAAGTGTGAGTTCTGGCTAGATTCAGTGGCATTGTTGGGCCATGTGGTATCGAGTGAGGGGATCAAGGTAGATCCGAAGAAGATTGAAGCAGTGCAGAGTTGGACTAGACCATCCTCAGTGTTACACCCCAAATTTTCGTACATGGAAGTACGCCATAAGTAAATTGATATAAGCTCGAAAATGAGATGTTACATCCGTATATTAAAATTTCGTCATAAGTTAAGCGACATAAGTTCGGGAATGAGATTATTTTGGGATTATAAGTATTACGTTATTTCAAACAAGTGATAAGTAAATTTGTGAAGGTGAGAGGGTAAGAAAATCGAAGAAGATGAGTTTCGTCGAAGTTTGGAAATTTGAGATAAAATACAGTCCAAGCAATTATACCCGGTATTTATGAACTAGTGCCATACAAGGTACCACATGACCGTGATTATAAGGTGTATAAAGTGTGTTACAAGTATGTGGTATTTTAAGTAATTTAAGATAATTCTTAATTATGTGGGTAATTGGTTAATTATTGGATAGTGGGAAATTATTAAGTTAATCCAGAGATTAGTGGTTAAATAATTATAATATTTGGATACGATTAATAAAGCCAATGTGGAAGGAATTGGAACAAGGATCAAGACCCAAATTATGACTCTTATATTACATAGCAAGGTGGCACTTTGTAAGAGCATTTAGTGGCAAAATCATCATGCGTTGTGGGGCCCACACCTAAAGGCTTAAAAACCTTTCTAAACTCACTTTGTATCTCTACAAGGTGATGAAGGATGCTTCAGCAAGTTCATATATGAAATTATGTAATAGTAATGTGAGTTATCCAACAATTCATACGAGATTGTGTGTTGAGCAACGTGAGGTTTAGCGATTCTAAGGGAGTACAGTGCAACCTTTCCCAAGAATATCATACTGATTTTTCCCTAATCTAGGTATGTTAAGGCTAAGCCCTTACTTAATTTTGGCATGATCTCGTAATTACCCGAGTTAGATAACGAAACATAAAGAGAAGTTCATACTCCCGAATTTACATATATTATCCTAGTCTCATAAGTTACAGTATCCTCCCTTATCGGGAATTTATGTTCAATTGAGTATTATCTTCTTCCAGTCAAGAGAGCAGAGAATCTATATATATAGTATTACAGTATTTTCATTACCATCAAGCTATAATCGAAGGGCAGACCCCTATTGGGCAACCTCTAATCAGATGGTAAGTTATATACCGAGCCTACTGTGGCCGAGAGCCTATGAGCGAGCCTAGTTGGCCGAGATATATATCTTAGTATGGCCGAGCGCCTATGAGTGATCCTACTACGGCAGAGCAGTTATATATATATATATATATATATTGAGCCTTATAAGGCCGGACAGCTATTTTACTTACTATATTGAGAAAGTGAGTCAGTATCAGCACGTGAGCATATCTTCAGATTATCTTTGACTTCCAGTTACTTTAGTTATTCTATTATCAGTTCACTTTCAGCTTTCAGTATATTGCCTTACATACTCGGTACATTATTTGTACTGACGTCTCTTTTGCCTGGGGATGCTGCGTTTTATGCCTGCAGGTCTCGATAGACAGGTCGAGAGTCCTCCAAATAGGCGATCAGCTCAGCGGAAGATATTGGTGCACTCCATTTGCTCCAGAGTTACTTGTTTAGTAAGTATGATTTAGATGTGTATTGTTTGGTATGGCGGGGATCTGTCCCTACCCTTATGACAATTATGTATTCTTAGAGGCATGTAGACATATGTCATGTATGTAAAAGATTATATGGCCTTGTCAGCATATGTTCAGTATACGAGTGGTTATATTGGTCTTATAGGCCCATTACTCTTATGTATAAGTTGGTATTACATGTTGTATTCTACCTATCTCACAGCAGCCTCTCCGGCTCAATTATCTATGATAGTATGATGCGAAAAGATACGTTCGGTTGGTACTCGGTTGAGTTAGGTACCGGGTGCCCATCGCGGCCCATCGGCATGGGTTGCGACAAAAGTGGTATCAGAGCAGTTCTGTCCTAGGGAGGCTACAAGCCATGTCTAGTAGAGTCTTGTTTATGGGTTTGTCGTGCACCACACTTATAAGCAGGAGGCTACATGGCATTTAGGACTGTCACTCTTTCTTCTTACTCTATATCATGTGGTAGAGTTCAGTTGTAAGAACTCAATTTCCTAAAATCTATCTTATTCATAATACGACGATGCCTATATCTAGAAAGACGGTTGCTAAGGGATTGAATACGGCAGTGGAAGAGTTGAGTCAGAGGAACTCGATTTTGCATCATATTTATGATGAGTAAATATAAGGTCTTCAGCAGATCATGTGTGTACTAAGACGTGTAAGCCTTTTGATAAGGAGCCTTAAGGCAGGAATATCTATCCACCCTTGTGGTGAAAGGAAATGAGAGATTCAGAAGATAGATACAAGTTTCAACAAGGAAAAGAAGCAAGAGGAAGAAGGGTACGGGGCGCCCAGCTAATGAAGATTATTAGTATTTACAATTCAGGCAGAGGAATATAAGCCTTTTTAGTTACCTTCAACAATAACAGAGGTATGTATAATTGGCCACACCCATCTCAGTTATACCCTATTGGGGGCTAACAGGTATAGTTTAAGAAAAGGACGGGATATCAGGATCCGTCTGGGGTTAGAGTAACCCAAAATGGTGAATGGATTGTTTGTGTTAGTTGGAATTTCCGAAGGTTATTACAAAGGTGCTAATAGATCTCCTTGTGAGGCACCCAGATGGTGCACTATAGAATATTACAATTAGATGTGAATATTAGCATGATCAAAATTTTGTTTTTCAGAAGATAGGCACTGAAAGCTTGGAAGGGATAAATATTACCTTAGTGTGGCTCGCGTCCCTAGTAGAGCGAGAATGTTAAGCAACCCAAAGAGCCACTGGATGGAGCAAATGGGAGCTAAGAACAAAAGAATGTCTTATTCGAGTTTTCAGAATAAAGTGATAGACACAAATGTTAGCGGGAAATAAGAAAAGAGTTAATGAAGCATTATGAGTAAGATATGATACATGGATGACAACGGTAGATCAAAAGATGAAAGTATTACAGAGTCTATAGTCAAGTAAAGGAAAATACGAGAGGTGACAAGCCTTGAGACAACAAAAGAGTATAGGCCATAAAGTCATATCCTCATTTCGAGAAATAAGCTTGTGACTCTAACGCCACTACCCGAAGGAAACGTTAGACCCCAGAGTAATAGAAATCAATATGGACTGATGATCCAGGTAAACTAAACATGAAATAGGGACTGAGTAATAGTCGGCATTAGGAGAATTTCAGAGATTGCGTCTCGGCAATAATAGAATGGAGGACATAAGAATACCATTTAAAGGTCATTCAGGAAGATGCTTCCCTAAAGCAAGCAAGGTGAGCAAAGTTAAGCTTAAGAGAATGTATGTGCTGGTTACACTAAGTGTCACCCTCGCGACTGGGGAATTTCGTTATCCTTGGTACAAAAGGATTACCGCGATGCGAGTAAGGATCATCGATGATGTGAAAAGATGCTAAAGATGAAAAGGTAAAACATCTATACGTAGATCATCGTAGCACTAAATCTTAGTGCTCCCCTAAAGGGGGGGATATGGTGTGATGTGGCATTAAGTCAGAATTTAGTGGTTCTAGTAACTATGAAATGGTAAAGGAGGAATGCGATAAAAAATGAGAAAGGGATGAGATTGCACTCATTCAAATCCTACAGATATGCTATGATTCTAGAACATTATGCAAGCATGACGTCAAGGAGAGAAAGTAAGGGTTCCTACCTGAGATGTTATTGATAGATAAGGAACCACTGCGAGACGTAAGTTAAGACAAAGGAAATAACCCAAGAAAGATTATGCGGAATATTGATATGAGAATGGGCCAACGAGTAGTTAGTAGTTAATTCAGGAAGAGCCTAATTATGGCTAAACAAGAGGACACAGACAAATCAACAGATTGTGAAAGACGAACATAGTGAACCCCAACATGGGGAATTCAGTCTCGCAGATACGACATCGTGACCCTTGGGAAATATTCAGATAAGAGTTGGAGTAGTTAAAGGTACCGTATGAATGTTATGGAAATAAAAGATAGTCTCACTGGTAAGATAGCCAAAACTTCAGTTCAGGAGCAACCCTACAAGCACAAGTGCGTGGAAATAAGTAAGTACGGATAATTATAGGCGAGGAAGAACATCAAAAATTCCGTCAAGTATACGATGTAATATGCTCGCAGCTTTACAATGGTAAGAGGGTCCTTCGTAAGTACTACAATGAAAGACTACCTGAGGAAATAAGGAAGAAGGCTTCAACCTAAGTACAGTGACCTAAAAAGGAAATGGCCATGTAACAACAGCCTCACAATAAATTATATGCACTCCAAAAGAAAGTGGCACCTACCGTGGCTAATGAATGGGGAGTAAAAATTGAAAGTAATATTCGAGACCATATGAGTTGCAGAAAAATTCCGGTATGCGTGGGAACTAAGTTAAGCTAAGTATGTACGCAACAAGGGGACAGAATGACCAGAAAAAGTAATTGCCAACGTTTAAAGAAAGCTGAGATGGAACAAAAGGAATTATTAGATCAATGATCCAGAGCTAGTTATGTTCTGAACGCACTAAAGATTTCAGAGTATTATCCATGCAACATATATGTTGACAATCATACGGCCGTAGAAGGTTCTGGTATAAGTTAGAAGGAAGAATTGAGCCCGGGTCATAGATAAAGGATTGAATTGTTAAAGGATTGTATCATGGATATTCCATAGCGCCCATGAAAGGATAAAGTAATCATTAATACCAGGAGCCACAAATTGGAAGATAACTTAAGCCTACATAAAGGCTGATCAGAAGGATGAGGAAACTAAAGAGTTACCTCAACCAAGTAAATCACGAATCTGATTATTGGACCCAGAAAATTATAGACATCATGATTGAGAACATTGTAGAATCACTCTTAATATCATAGGTACAAGAGATATAGCACAACAACCATATTATATAATGGATCTATGATAAATTCAGTTACAAAAGTACGAGCCTCATAAGAAGTCAGTATGAAGCCCCCACCGAATGGTGTATGCACTAGAGGTGCAAGTATTGTAATAGAGCTTTAAGTTGTGGATGTGAATTATACCTATATGGAAGAGAGGTCATGAAAGAGATAGAAGACGTGATGCGAGACTTTAAGGTAAGGTAAAGGTGAACAACATACAAGATACTCAAATACAGAGAGTTGTGAATAGTCCATACTTCGGATAGAAGGCTAGAAGCATGGGGATTCAGTATCTAGGAATGATAGCCGTGTCGTCAGTAGCATATCTTCTAGCCTATGGTTTCTAGGTACCGAAATATCCAGACAAGAGAGTAAAAAAGAGTTAGAGACGATGTAATATCTCGCTTGATGTTCCAAAATAAGATAAGGAAATTTATGGTGCAAGCAAGTTGAAGGAAGGTTACGAGTTGTATAAATAGATATGTATAGCTCACAAGCTAAAGTATGGAAAAGCGATAAGGTTTTAGGAGGACAGGAGTAAGGATAAGAAAGGGAAAGTAAGAAGGTGACGAGAATGGATAAGTCCTCAGGATTGAGCCCATGTAAACAAGAGAGCCGATGGTTTCTCTAAGTTGTAGAAAGCTCAGTATAGCCAAATGAACTCAAAGGAGTCTAAGACTAGTAGCATTTAGAAGAGATGGAATGCTGCCCTGGTAATAGAATGAGGGTGTAATTATGATAAATAAAGGGATTTCAAGAATTGTACATGATTAAACTACCCACGTAAGTGAATCACATTGGGATGCTATGAAATACGGTTATGGAAGTATAGTATCATGTCGCCCCAGGTGGATCAGAAAAATCACTTCAAATTCTCCACGATGCAATGTGCGCCGTAGTGATTACGTAAGAGGTTTCAAGTTATTAGTGGTGGATTATAAATTAATATTGAGGTGAATCAACAATGGATGGACAAAAGTCACAAAGTATGAGATGAGATTAGGCCATCATTCTTAAGATGAACAGTAATGAGGAAGCATTAAAGGACTTAGACTTATACATATAGGATAAGCAACGAGAGTAACCTGGAGTTTGGAAGCAGACCTCAGTAACTATAAATCGAAGTAAGGGTTATGGTATAGTATGCCCTATCTAGATGCAGTAAAGTCATACGGATAGATATCTGTGTCTATGAAATAAGATATAGCAACATTCATAGGTTCGACAACGTATCGAGCGAAGTACTTCAGTATACCTATAGATGCCTAGAGAGATATCTTGTCAAGCTATGCATATGTTTACAAAGTGAGGCCTAGAGATTGGTTAAAAACTGGAGGAAAAAGATGGAGGGAAGAGTTGCATAAGCACATATACAAGGAAAAAGTGGTACATGTTGTATGATAAAAGGTAGCAACAGTTACGAGATTGGAAGAATTCTGACCACAAGTCATGGTGTGAGAAAAAGTCCTAACGAGGGGAATGCCCTGGCCTTTGGAGTAATTTGCCTAGCAGTTGCCTAGATATCAAGGAAAGTACTATAGTATTCGGAAGACATAAGTTATGAAAATGATAATTGCATCAGTCAACATTCGAGGACGAATGTTCCAAAGGGGGGAATAATGTTACAACCCTTGTTTTCGTACGTGGAAGTACGCCATAAGTAAATTGATATAAGCGCGGAAATGAGATGTTACATACGTACGTTAAAATTTTGTTGTAAGTTAAGCGACATAAGTTCGAGAATGAGATTATTTTGGGATTATGTGTATTACGTTATTTCAAACAAGTGATAAGTAAATTTGTGAAGGTGAGAGGGTAAGCAAATCGAAGAAGATGGGTTTCGTTGAAGTTTGGCAATTTGAGATAAAATATGGTCCAAGCTATAATGCCCAGTATTTATGCACTAGTGCCATACAAGGTACCACATGACCGTGATTATAAGGTGTATAAAGTGTGTCAAAAGTATGTGGTATTTTAAGTAATTTGAGATAATTCTTAATTATGTGGGTAATTGGTTAATTATTGGATAGTAAAAGATTATTAAGTTAATCAAGAGACTAGTGGTTAATTAATTATAATATTTGGATAAGATTAATTAAGCCAATGTGGCAGCAACTGGAACAAGGATCAAGACCCAAATTCTGACTCTTATAATACATAGCAAGGTGGCACTTTTTAAGAGAATTTAGTGGCAAAATCATCATGCCATGTGGGGCCCACACCTAAAGGCTTAAAAACCTTTCTAAACTCACTTTGTATCTCTACAAGGTGATGAAGGATGCTTCATACGAGAGTTATCCAACAATTCATACAAGATTGTGTCTTAAGCAACGTGAGATTTTGCGATTCTAAGGGAGTACAGTGCAACCTTTCCCAAGAATATCATACGGATTTTTCCCTACTCCTAGTATGTTAAGGCTAAGCCCTTCCTTCATTTTGGCATGATCTCGTAATTACCCGAGTTGGATAACGAAGAATAAAGAGAAGTTCATACTCCCGAATTTACATACATTATCCTAGTCTCATAAGTTACAGTATTCTCCCTTATCGGAACTTTATGTTCAATTGAGTATTATCTTCTTCCAGTCAAGACAGTAGAGAATCTATATATACAGTATTACAATATTTTCATTACCATCGAGCTATAATCAATGGGCAGGCCCCTATTGAGAAACCTCTGATCAAATGGTAAGTTATATACCGAGCCTACTGTGGCCGAGAGCCTATGAACGAGCCCAGTTGGCCGAGATACAGAGCCTAGTATGGCCGAACGCCTATGAGCAAGCCTACTACGATAGAGCAGTTATATATATATACCGAGCCTTATAAGGCTGGACAACTATTTTACTTACTATATTGAGAAAGTGAGTCAGTATCAGCAGGTGAGCATATCTTCAGATCATCTTCCAGTTACTTTCAGTTATTATATTATCAGTTTAGTTTCAGCATTCAGTATATTGCCTTACATACTAGGTATATTATTTGTACTGACGTCCCATTTGCCCGGGGACGCTGCGTTTCATGCCCGCAGGTTTCGATAGACAGGTCGAGAGTCCTCCAAGTAGGCGATCAGCTCAGCGAAAGATATTGGTGCACTCTATTTGCTCTGGAGTTTCTTGTTTGGTCAGTATGATTTACATGTGTATTGTTTGGTATGTCGGAGCTCTGTCCCTACCCTTATGACAATTATGTATTCTTAGAGGCTTGTAGGCAGATGTCATGTACATAAAAGATTGTATGGCCTTGTCAGCCTATGTTTAGTGTACAAGTGGTTATTTTGGTCTTATAGGCCCATTTGTCTTATGTATAAGTTGGTATTACATGTTGTATTCTACCTATCTCATGGCAGCCTCTCCAGCTCAGTTATCTATGATAGTATGATATGAAAAATACGTTATGTTGGTACTCAATTGAGTAAGGTACCGGGTGACCGTCACGGCCCATCGACTTGGGTCGTGACACTCAGCTATGGAGATCTGGAGTTTTCTTGGCTTGGCGGGGTATTACAGTCGATTTGTAGAGGGTTTCTCGTCTATTACAACAACAATGACCAGGTTGACCCAGAAGGGTGCTCCGTTCAGGTGGACTAAGGATCGTGAGGAGAGCTTCCAAAAGCTCAAGACTGCTTTGACTACAGCCCCGGTGTTAGTGTTGCCTACTGGTTCGGGATCCTACACGGTATATTGTGATGCGTCACGCATTGATCTCGATACGGTGTTGATGCAGGATGGTAGGGTGATTGCCTATGTGTCTCGACAGCTGAAGGTGCATGAGAAGAACTATCATGTCCATGACCTCGAGTTAGCAACTATTGTTTATGCCTTAAAGATCTGGCGACACTATTTTTACGGTATCCCTTGTGAGGTTTTCAGCGATAACCGGAGTCTACAATATCTGTTTAAAAAAAAGGATCTTAACTTGCGGTAGCAGAGATGGTTGGAGGTGCTTAAGGATTATGATATCACTGTCCTTTATCATCCCAAAAAGGCCAATGTGGTGGTCGATGCCTTGAGTCGCAAGGCGGGGAGTTTGGGGAGTTTAGCATATCTACCAGTAGTAAAGAGGCCTTTAGCCTTGGTTGTTCAAGCCTTGGCCAACTAGTTTGTCAGATTGGATGTTTTCGAGCCGAGCAGAGTTTTGGCTTGTGTGGTTTCTCAGTCTTCTTTATATGATCGCATCAGAGAGCACAATATGATGACCCTCATTTGCTTGTCCTTAAGGACACGGTTCAGAATGGTGATGCCGAAGATGTTACTATTAGGGATGATGGGGTATTGAGGATGCAGGGTTAGATTTGTGTGCCTAATGTAGGTGGGCTACGTGAGTTAATTCTTGAGGAGGCTCACCATTGTATTCCATTCATCCGGGTGCCACGAAGATGTACCAGGACCTGAGGCAGTGTTATTGGTGGAGAATAATGAAGAAAGATATAGTGGGGTTTGTAGCTCGGTGCCTCAATGGTTAGCAGGTAAAGTATGAGCATCAGAGACCGGGCGGATTGCTTCAGAGGTTATAGATTCCAGAGTGGAAATGGGAGCGGATCACCATGGATTTTGTAGTTAGGCTCCCACGGACTTCGAGAACGTTCGATGTTATTTAGGTGATTGTGGATCGGCTGACCAAGTTCGCACACTTCATTCCAGTTGGGACTACTTATACTTCGGAGCGGTTGGCTGAGATTTACATCCGAGAGATTGTTCGCCTCTATGGCGTGCCAGTGTCTATCATTTTAGATCGGGGCATGCAGTTCACATCGTAGTTTTGGAGAGTCGTGCAGCGAGAGTTGGGTACCCAGGTTGAGTTGAGCACAACATTTCACCCTCAGATGGACGGACAGTCCTAGCGCACTATTCAGATATTGGAGGATACGTTATGCGCTTGTGTCATTGATTTTAGGGGTTCTTAGGATCGATTTCTGCCACTCGCGGAGTTTGCCTACAACAACAGCTACCAGTCAAGCATTCAGATGGCTCCGTATGAGGCTTTGTATGGGAGACAGTGTAGATCTCTGGTGGGTTAGTTTGAGCCTGGGGAGGCTAGGATATTGGGTACTGACTTGGTCCAGGATGCTTTGGACAAGGTTAAGATAATTTAGGAGCGGCTTCTTACGGCACAGTCTAGACAGAAGAGTTATGCCAATAGGAATGTCCGTGATGTTGCTTACATGGTTGGTGAGAAGGTACTTCTCAAGGTTTCACCCATGAAGGGTGTTATGAGGTTCGGGAAGAAGGGAAAGTAGAGCCCTCGGCATATTGTGCCATTTGAGGTACTTCATAGAATTGGGGAGGTGGCTTAAAAGCTTGCCTTGTCACCTAGTTTGTCGACTGTGCATCTAGTATTTCTTGTTTCTATGCTCCAGAAGTATATCGGCGACCCGTCTCATGTTTTGGATTTTAGCACAGTTTAGTTGGATGGTGATCTGACTTATGATATGGAGCCAGTGGCTATTTTGGACAGGTTCGAAAGCTGATGTCAAAGGACATAGCTTCAGTAAAGGTACAGTGAAGAGGTCATCCAGTTGGGGAGGCTACTTGGGAGACCTAGCGGGAGATACGGAGCAAATATCTACACCTATTTAAGACTCTAGGTATGTTTCTAGACACATTCCAGGACGAACGTTTATTTAAGAGGGGGAGGATGTAACGACCCGGAAGGTCATTTTGAGAGTTGTAGACTCGTTCCCCCCATTTACTACTCATTGTGTACTTTATAGCGGTTATGTGACTTGACGGGGTAGTCGGTTCGGGTCCAGTATGATTTCAGAATGAAATGAGACACTTAGTCTCAAGGTTGAAAGCTTGAGTTAAAATGATTGACCGGATATTGATCTTTAAGTAAATGACTCCGGAATGGAGTTTTGATGTTTCTGTTAGCTCCATTAGGTGATTTTATACATAAAAGCGTGTTCGGATGGTGATTTGGAAGTCCGTCGTGGAATTAGGCTTGAAATGGCAAAAGTTGGAATTTTTGGAAAGTTTGACCGGGAGTGAACTTTTTGATATCGGGACGGATTCTGATTCCGGAAGTAGGAGTATGTCCATAATATAATTTGTGACTTGTGTGAAAAATTTAGGGTCAATCGGATGTGATTTGATAGGTTTCAACATCGTTTGTAGAAATTTGGAGTTTAAAGTTCATTAGGCTTGAATCTATGTGTGACTTGTGTTTTTGATGTTGTTCGAGGTGGGTTTAAGGCTCTCCTAAGTTCGTATGAGGTTTTAAGACTTGTTGGTATGTTTTCGGATCAAAGAATGAGCTGGAGGACTGCTGAAGTCTGCTGGTGTAATCGCACCTAAGGAGCTTTGATCGCAGTTGTGAGCTGAAGAATGCATATGCGGCCAGACGTGGGGAGGACATCGGTCACAGGTGCGAAGATTTTTCCTCACCTGCATGGTCGCAGGAGCGGAGTGATGGGCGCAGAAGCGTAAGTTTATGCAGGTGCGATGGGTAAATTCCGCACCTGCGATGGCGCAGATGCGGGGGAACGGACCGCAGAAGCGGAGGCCCAGCTCCAGTGGTTAACCACAAAAGTAGAATTTTGGTCGCTTCTGGGTTGCTGCAGATACGGTTAAGTGTCCGCAGAAGTGGAAGTGCTGGACATAGTGTTTAAAAGCAAGGGTTCGCAATTTTGGCTTCACTTTTAACATTCCAAGCACGGTTTAGGCGCTTTGTGAGAGGGTTTTCGAGGGGATTCTTGAGGTAAGTCCCTTGTGCCTATTTTTGATCAATAATATTGCTTACCCATTGATTTTCTCACTTAGTTGGCGTGTATTTAAGGTGTAGATTGAGAGTTTGAGGCTAGAGATTTGGAGAGTTTGATTTAGGGATTTGGGTGACGATTTTGTGTCACGTTTTGATAAATTTGGTATGGTTGGACTCGTGGTTGAGTGGGCCTTCGGGTTTTGTGACTTTTATCAAATTTTGAGACGTAGGCCCGGGGGCCGGCTTATGGAGTTGATTCGTTTAGCCCATATTGATTTTATCACATTATTTATGGCTAGATTCGAGGTATTTAGAGGCCGTTTCGTGAGGCAAGGGTATGTTGGAGTAGAGATTTGCTCGTATTGAGGTAAGTAACAGTTCTAAATTTGGTTCTGAGCGTACGAAACCCCGTATTATATGTCATGCATTTGGTTTTGAGGTGATGAACATACTAGGTGACGGGCGTGTGGGAGTGCACCGTAGGAATTATGACTTGGTCAAATTTCGTAGAATTGTGTAGTTGTATAATCAGTTGTTATCTGTACATTCTCCATGTATTAGAGAAATTTAATGACAAATCATGTTTATACTACGTGTTGGCATTGTAGGGACCCACACAGGTCGTGTACATATTGAATTATCTGCTAAATTGTTGTTTGTAGTCAGTCATAATTTATTTGTATATTACATCTCGGTCTCTATTGTTCATTTTGATGCATCATATCGTTGTTGTCTAGGCTGCTTATTATGAGTTCTAAGAGCCCAAAAGACTAGAGAGGTTGACGACTAAGTGAGGCCGAGGGCCTAATTGTGAGGTATTATACTATAGCACGTGAGTTGTCCGTGTGGATCCAGATATTATACTATAGTACGTGAGTTGTCTGTACAGCACGTGAGTTGTCCGTGCGGATCCAGATATTATATTATAGCACGTGAGTTGTCCGTGCAGATTTTAGCGTTTGGGCTGAAGGAGACCCTCCGGAGTCTGCACATACCTCCAGTGAGCGCAGGTACCTACTGAGTGCGAGTGCCGAGTGCTGAGTGCTGAGCGAATGGGAAGGATGAGTGACTGTGGCCCTGAGAGGATGTGTTTGATTTCATTATTGTTGCACTTAACTGCCATGTATCATTGTTTGACATTTTTGAAAGATATTGCACTCTGTTTCACTTGAACTGATCATGAAATAATTGTTAACCTAATTTATCGAACTTGAGAGCATGCCTACTTTCTTATGCTAAAATTATTGTAATTGATCTATAAGTGTGAAGCTCGTCACTACTTCCAGTTCTTTATTTAATATTGTTACTTGCTGAGTTGGTTGTACTCATACTACACCCTACACTTCGTATGCAGATCCAGGTGTTTCCGGATACAGTAGGTGTTGATTTCCGTGCACAGTTGATCTTCTGGAGATTTCGAGGTAGCTACCGGCACTTCGCAGACCTTGTTTATCTTTCCCTATCGTTCCACTTGGGTTCAGATTTTCATAGACAGTATTTTTTAGACTGGGTATGTATAGATGCTGATGTACTCAGTGACACTCCAATGTTGGGAATTTCTGCGTTGTATTTTGGATTTATATCCTATTTGTGAGAAGTTGTTAACATTTAAAATATTTTAAATCCATTTTCTATTAAGTGTTGGAGTTATTTCATAAATATAGGCTTTTCTAGTACCAGGATAGGCGCCATCAAGATAGGTTAGGATTTTGGGTCGTGACAGTCCAATTACTTACATGCCCCAAGCGGCGAACGACCAAGGTGAACCCGTCACGTTTATCTCATTTGGTGGGACCCGGATGAAATCTCTGTGAATTTGGCACTGGTGACATTTCTGCACTTAGCGGATGCTATCGCTTTCCATAGTCATCAAAAAGTACCCAGCTTTCAAAATATTCTTGGCTAATGTGGACCCGTTCATGTGGGGTCCGCATGTCCCTGCATGTATTTCTTCCAATAGTCTGGTTGCTTTAGCAGCGTTTACACATCTCAACAAACCTAAGTCTGGGGTCCTCCTATACAAAACTTCCCTGTTGAGAAAAAGGTGGTTTGCCAGCCTCCTGAGGGCTCACTTTTGACCATTAGTATCATTCTCCAGGTATTCCCTGGTCGCAAGGAATTTCTTGATGTCGTGATACCATGGTTTACAATCGAGTTCTTCTTCTACATGGAAGCAATAGGAATGTTGATCCCTAATCTTTACCTCGATAGGGCTGATGTAGTTCTTGTCTGGATGTTGAATCATAGACGATAAGGTTGCAAGGTCATCAACGAAGTCGTTCTGAATCCTGGGGACGTGCTTGAACTAAATCTTTGTGAACTTCTTGCACAGCTCCTTCACGCAGTGTATGTACGGCATTATCTTGACATTCTTGGTGGACCATTCTCCTTGGACTTAGTGTATCAGCAAATCGGAATCTCCTATGACCAAAAGTTCTTTGATGTTCATGTTGACTGTCATTCTTATTCCAAGGATGCATGCTTCGTATTCAGCCATATTATTGGTACAAGGAATTCTGAAATCACTACTGCCCCAATTCCGACTCCTTTAAAGTTTGCTTCTCCATCAAAAAACATTCTCCACCCAGGGTATGATTCTGCAATATCTTCCCCGGAAAATAGTACTTTTTCATTGGGGAAATACGTGGTAAGCGGTTCATAATCTCCATCCATTGGATTCTCGGTGAGGTGGTTGTCTAAATCTTGTCCTTTGATAGCCTTCTGAGTTATGTACACAATGTCAAATTCGCTGTTCCATTTAGCTAGCTTTCCAGTAGGCATTGGCTTCTAAAAAATATATTTGAGCGGATTGAGTCGAGATATCTTATGTGTGGTGTACGCTGACATGTAATGCCTTAGCTTCTGAGCAATCCAAGTCAGAGCACAAACAGTGCGTTCTATCAGGGTATACTTGGCCTCGCATGGTGTGTACTTCTTGCTTACGTAGTAGATGGTCTGCTCCTTTCTCCCAGTTCCATCATGCTGCACCAACACACAGCCGAAGACGTTGTCCAAGATTGAAAAATAGAGTAACAATGGTTTCCCTGGTTTGGGGGGAACCAATACTGGCAGGTTTGAAAGGTACTCTTTGATTCTGTTGAAGGCTTTCTGGCACTCCTCCGTCCATTTTGTGGCGGCATCTTTCTTCAACAGCTTGAAAATGGGTTCACAGATTACCGTGGACTAGGCTATGAAATGACTAATATAGTTCAATCTTCCCAAGAAACTCATGATATCCTTCTTGCTCTTTGGTGGCGGTAATTCTTGGATGGCCTTCATTTTTGATGGGTCCAGCTCTATCCCCTTACTGCTTATAATGAAACCCTATAGTTTTCCAGCTGGGACTCCGAACGCACACTTCGCTAGGTTCAACTTCAAATTGTATCTTCGTAGGCGTTCGAAAACTTTCCTCAAGTAGTCCAAGTGCTTCAAGCTCTTTCGAGACTTTATGATGACATCATCCACATACACTTCAATCTCCTTATGAATCATGCTGTGAAAGAGGGTCGTCATGACCCTGATGTAGGTGATGCCAATGTTCTTGAGACCTAATGGCATAACTCTATAATAGTAGACTCCCCAAGGTGTGGTGAAAGCTGTCTTCTCTGCATCTTCCTCGTGCATTAAGATTTGATGGATCTAGCTAAACAATCCACGAACAACTATAGTTCATGCTTTGCGCAATTGTTTATGAGGATGTGGATGTTTGGCAGAGGGAAATCATCCTTTGGACTAGCTTTGTTGAGATCTTGGTAGTCCACACATATTCTAATCTTTCCATCCTTCTTGGGTACTGGGAAGATGTTTGCCAACCATCTTGGATAGTTGGTGACCCTTACCACATTTGCTTCTATCTGTTTGGTCAATTCTTTCTTTATCCTCAAACTTAAATCAGGTTTGAATTTTCTAGGCTTTCGCTTGACCGGCGGTCTAGTAGGATCGGTGGGAAGTCGATGTGGGACACTGTCGGTGCTTAATATCGGCATGTCATTATAGGACCATGCGAACACGTTGACGTACTGTCGGAGGATCTCAATCATTTCTTCCTTCTGCTCGGCTTCTAGGTAAATCTTGATCCTGGTTTCTTTTACATCTTCTTCACTTCAAAGATTAACCATTTTTGTTTCTTCGAGGTTGGGATTTTTCTGACTCTCCAACTGCTTGATTTCCTGTGGGAGATTATCGGGCATTGTGCTCTCGTCATACTCCTCCTAATCTGGTTCGTTGCACTAAACGATTTTGTTACATGTCATAATAATGGAATGTGGTTTTTTATCAGTTTGATTACTGAAAATAAAAAGCTAAGTATAAATAAAGCAATAAATAAATTTGCAATATTTATGAAAATGATTCTTTTTATTTCATGAAAAGGGGAATGTCTTAAGCGTTCACAGGAGGCAAATGACAAAAGAATACAGAAACGGTACATGCCTCAATTGACCATGCTCTTTTCAAAAGAAAGCTTTTACAGTTCCATACTAACAAGACTTCCGGTGAACCAAAGATGGACTGATGATCCAATTCTGCAGCTCTTCCCCTACTTCAGCATCCCTGATAGTCAGTTTCTTGATCTCAGTTCCTTCACAACATTCTCCAATCATATTCACGAACTGCTTTCCCATCCCGTCGATGACATCATCTTCGGGTATTGGGATCTATCCCGGACTTGCAACATGCTCTGGCACAAAAACCTTTTTCCCGGAGCTAACGGTGCGAGCTTTCCCTTCCAGAGGTTGATATCTTATGTCAGCCCTTTCTCTCTGTCCATTGTGTTCAATTGGCTCTGTGATTCCATCTGACTTAGCTCCCAACCCTGTTCCTAGCCTGTATCCATATTTCATCATCTCCCTCATAGCCATCTTGGATCTATACGGTGACTGTATTCCCAAGTTTTATTCAGTCTTCTCCATCTCGATAGTCTGCATGATTTCCACAACGTGGAAGGCAACTCCGTCCAGTTCTTCAATGAATGGAATGGCATACTCCATATAGGCGGAGTGACCCCGCTCGCCATGAACCATGATCTCCTGGCATCCCCACTAAAATTTTATGCATTGGTGCAAAGTGGATGGCACGGCCCCTACCATATATATCCAGGGCCTGCCCAGCAACAAGTTGTAATAAGAAGAGATGTTCATTACTTGAAACAACACCGGAAAATTGACCGGCCCGATTTGCAATGCTAGATAAATTTCTCTGATAACATCTTATCGCGAACCATCAAAGGCTCTCACCCTCACGTAGCTTTCTTTGCCTTCCCTCAGATGAATTCCAAACTCCCATAGGGTGGAGTGTGGATAAATGTTGACTCCTCATCTGCCATCGACCAACACTCGGGACACTATTTTGTCCTCGTACTTGATTGTGATGTGAAAAGCCTTGTTGTGACTTGCGCCTTTGATAGGGAGTTTGTCTGTTCTAAAAGTGATCATGTTTACTTCGAACATTTTCCCAATTATCGTGGACAATGCCTTATTAGTGGTGTTACTTCGTACACTTACCCCGCTTAGTACTTTTAACAAGGCGTCCTTATGACTGTCGGATATTAATAGATCCATGAAAGATATATGTTCTGGAGTTCTCTTCAGCTACTCTTGCACAGAAACTATTTGCTTGACATTCGTTTCCAAAACTCAGCGCCTTGTGGGTCTGTTATGTTTCTCCTTGGAATTTGTTCTTTCCCCGGATTGCCTCAATTGACATCTTCAGGGACGTATCATATCCCGGATCTAGTCATGCCATGGGCTGCAGCAGAGTCTATCATTTTGGCCTTTCCCTTTTGCTGGTATGTCCATTGGATGGTTTTGTACTCCCGGCCTTCTTTGTCTCGAGTGCATCAGCAGGTTGCTGCGGATAAGTCTGAATCGTTAGTTGTACTGTAATGATCGGAGCCTTTTGACGAGGGATCCTTGCGGCTTCTTCATTTCCTATAGTGACAATTGTTCCCTTCAGGTCATACTCTTCGTCTAATGTGATCATGCTAGCTCCCTAGTTTCGATGATTTGGCCGTGGGTTGCGATTCACATTTTGTGGTTCCGGAGTGCACTGAATGGCTTTGCTCTTGATCAGGGTTTTAATTTTATTTTTCAACTTGAAACAATCTTCACTATCATGTCCAGGTATATTGGAATGGTACACGCATCTTTTAGTGGCATCAAAATACTTGGAGGGATGTTCAGGAACCCTTCCCTCGATTGGGTGTATCAATCTTGCTCTTCTCAATCTTTCGAACAATTGGGCCAGAGGCTCAACAATCGGGGTATAAGTTTTAGGACCCCTCTCTTCAAAGTTGGGATGAGGGCGTGGTGCATAAGCAGGTCAGTTCTGATGAGTAGTGGTTTGGATAGGAACATATGGTCGTTGTGGGTTTTGGTTGTTGTTGGCTCGATGATGGTTGTATTTTGGTTGATGGTGGTAATATGGATGGGTATTATAGACTGTAGCGTAAGTGGGTGGTGGTGAGTGGTTGTTTGGGGAATAAGAGGTGCTTTCGTGATGTAAATTGGGTTGGTAGTAAGGGACGACTGTTGAGACCTCCTTTTTCTTCTCCTTTTCACTACCGATTGACCCTGATTGGATGGCCTTGCTGGCCTCTTGCAAGGATTGTACTTATCTAGATTTTATGTCCTCTTCTGATAAATCTCCCATCTTGACCAGCTCGGGGAACTTCTGTCCCATCATTCACATCATTGTTTCAAAGTATATTCCCTTCTTGGCTCTAATGAAATACTTGGTTAGTTCAATCTCATCCAGTGGAGGTTGTGCCCTGGCAGCCTCTGACCTCCACCGTCGTGCATACTCTTGGAATGACTCAGATAGTTGTTTTTGCAGGTTCACCAATGTGAAACGATCATGAGTGATCTTTGTATTGAATTGAAAACGATTCATGAAGTCCTCCACCATATCTTGCCAAGTTCTCCAATTTCACGGATCCTGTTGAGTATTCCAGGTGAGTGTTTCTCCCGTCAAACTTCTTATAAATAAATTCATCCTTAGCTTCTCCAATTTCAACTAACTTGTCATAGTATGCCCTTAGATGTGCGTGAGGGTCCCCGTCCCATCGAAGATATCGAACTTTGGGGGTTTGTACCCTGCTGGCACATCCACATCTAGATGAATACATAGGTCCTCGTAGTCCAAACTTTCACTTCCCTGGGTAACTTAGAGACTCTTCATTTGCCTTCTAAACTTTTTCAACTGCTCAGATCCCGACTCTTCTTCCTTACACCTGACTCTTCTTCCTTACACCTGGTTTCTCTCTCCATTTCGGCGTATTGGTCAATCTCATAAGGCACCCTGACCGTGACAGGTGCTGTAAATGTAGGTTAATAAATGGCATATACATAGGGAACATACCGCTCATGGGTGACGGCATGTCCACGGGTATGTGATGGTTAGTGGTAAAAGTGACTCCGTCACGAGGAGGGGTAGTTACGTTAGTGGTAATAGGCGGGTTTTCTGATGTCTGAGTGTATTGTGGTACATAAGGAGTGTGGATAAGGGGATTTAGTGGGTTAGCGAGGGTCACTGGATGTATGACTTGAGTGGTGGGAGTAGAAGTTAGGGTGTTGTTGTTTTTGCGTGATGTGGAAGGAAAGTAAATCCAAAGAAGGGAATCTAGGTGGCTGAGGAAGTGTTGTCACGGCCAGGTGCGCTAGTTCTCTGATATGTCGTACCTCCTCCCTTAAGGACTCTATTTCCTGGGCCATCCTGGCCATGCGTTCATCATTCCTAGTGTTGTTGTTTTCCCCCGATCGCCCCTGGTTGTCGGCTATGACCAGAGCATGTTCAGTTGGGTCTTCTACGGCTGACATCTTTCCCTTTGACCTTAGATTGTATGGTGGTTCCGCTAGTTTTGGTCGACATAAACCAACTTTCTTTTCTTTTGGGGGTAACAATAAAGCAAAAGAAAAATAAGAAGAAAGAAAAGAAAAGGAACAAGAGTTAGGTTTTTCATTTATACGAGCAGGAAATCACATAGAGCAGATAATTCATGCATTACAGCTAGCGCGTTCCTAGAATTAATGGGGACCTCTCATTGCCGAAGATAGGCCTAATTCGTAGATATTTCACAGACATTTAGACTTGACATATTTATAACTGAAGCAATATGTTTTCATTGACAATTTGGACTGATACAAGTTGGAACAAGGATTACATCATTGTTTTATAGAATTGCATGGGCTTGGACAACTCGCCCTTTTGGAAAGTAAAAGAGAAAACTAGGGAGAAGGGTACAAAGTAGGAAAGAGGGGGAATCAACCAACTCTAATAACCATCCCCTAAGTCATTTCCCATGTCCTTTGCTTCTTCTGGATCCTTCTTCGGGTCTTCCTCAAACTCCTCCTCATCATCGTTGAATTCAGACTCCTCCTCCGGATCTTTATCTGGCCCTGTTCTCTATTCTATCTGGATTCACTCCACTACCTGATCCTCATCTTCAGTAGGTGGCAACATATGGTCAATGGATCTTGGGACCACCTGACAATGCATTGATGTGGTGACAAGATAATGCGGCAGGATCTCATGATAAATCTGCAAAGCAACCACCACATCCTCTAACTAGGCTATACCCTCTCTTCTTGGGCGAGCTAGCTCTTCTTTTTCATTAATCCATACGTAATACTCAAGATTACACCATGAGTTTTGGCCCATGGGCATTGTTACCAGGTCATTCCACTCTTCTTATAGTCTTCTTATCATGGGAATTGGGAGTTGTCCATTGTACTCATCCTCGTATAGCGATGTCCTTGTCCATAGAGGCACATCTTGGATCATCCCGAACTGTTTGAGGACCCGTAGGGTGAGTATGTTTGAATGCCTTCAAGTCCGATAAACTCAATGAAGTATTTAAGAGGAGTCCTCAAGATTTCCCTTCCACCTAACCAAGAGAGTTTCCAGTTGATCCATTCTTCTATTAGATTGGTCAGCGTTTCCCTCCATTTTTCTTGCCCATGTGGGGAGATCCAGTGTCTCATTCTTTCATTGTGATTGTGGATCATATTGTTGACGCCCACAAAGTAGTCGATGGTGGCCTCTCGTTGGAAGAAATGTTCAGTAGCCCAGATCACAAGTAGCAAGTTACAACCTTTAAAGAAATCATACCCTCGTGCATATGCGGACAAATCCCTCAGCATCTCAGTTATCACCATCGGCACCAAAGAAGCTTGAAGATGCCACGGAAGGTTGCCAGGACCATTGGTAACAGGTTGATGTTGATACGGCCCCTTCGCCGCGGGAAGACCAATAATCCCAACAGTGCCATTGCGAGAGTGATAGGACTGAGACTCTCCTATGTCGCTTGGTCACATTGAAACTCCTCTAAATACCATTCGTAGCTTTCACAGTGCCCAAATCTATCGAACAGCTAGTCGAGTATCACCCATCCGTCCTCGATAATTCTGAGGCTTCTGTTGTTGTCAACGCCTAAGGCATCCAAGAACCAGTAATCGGGCATAGTAACTAGAAATACTAGCTTTCTTCCGTTGAACGGCAGCTCCGTGAAACTTGTGACTTCTTCAAATGCTGGCACTAACTCACAGTTGGCAAATTTTAACACCACCTTAGCTGGATCCCAAAATTCTACCAACAAGCGAGTGAGCACCCTATCTGCTCGGATGTTCATCAATGCAGTTAATGCCCCTAGGTGCGTGTGAACCTCATCTCCGTGTTCCCGACGAATATTCTTCCACTACTATTTCAACTTATATGGTGCTTCCATTACCATGCTAATTTCCGGGATGTTTTGGTTGATTTCCATTTTCTGAGGTGGGTAAAAGAAAGATATTTGGGTAAGTGTTTGCTTCGGATCCTTAAGTGTGTTGTCATGTTTGTTTGTCTTTCCACAGAAGTTATGTCGTTGGGTGCATGATCCGTTGACATCACGGTGGCTTTCCTAATTGTGTGTCGGTACCAAAGACCGACTCACCTAAGGTTTATGCAGTATGACCTATTTTACTAGAGTAGAGTGTTTCCTACTTTTGAATTGGACTGAAGGCTGCGAGAAGTTATGTCAGTTGACTTGACAAAGCCATTCTCTAAAACTAGAGAGTTTTGAAAAGAAGGTTCGGAGGGGTGTAAAAGACAACCCTCGTGTTCCATTGTGTGTGATAGTGTACGGCCAAGACTCGATTGGAAGAAATGTGATGGCTGTATGTATAAAGCAGTAACAAACAAAGGTGTAGTAGCAATAAGCATGATAAGCATAAAGAACAAATAATTATAAAGAGCAAATAAAGTAGGTAAGCATGTAATTGGAATTTCAACTAAATTCAAAGCAAGGTATAAATAAATCTAGAGGCCAAATTAGTCTAAGTCTGCTAAGTCAAAACCTAAGTGTGATATCCCGAGCAGAGTCGCCATGTTGTTGCACCCTATTTTGCACTAGTCAAGACAAGATTCAACTTGTGGTTTCTCTGTTGTTGATTAAATAGAGTCGCCACCTAATATTTAAAGGTATACTAGGTTACCTATTTAATAACTAAGTTATATTCTTTACAGGTCTGCAAACTGATGAGATTATAGGTAAGGGTTCTTGTTCTTCTAAGGGGAAGGTGTTAGTCACCCCTTAAACTCTACCTGAGGTAGCTCCATAGGACTTAGACTAATTTTAAGGAATCGGTTATTTGTAATATGCTTAATTACTAGTAAGGCATGGCTTACTATATATTAAAGGGAGTATATATAAGACTTGGAGGGATGTGAGTTTGTAAAAGAGTTATTGAAGGTTAAGAGAGTTCTGAAAATAGTCAATATTTTAAGGCTTGTAATTATTAAGTTGTGAAAGTAATTAATTTAAAGAATAGATGCTTGTATAATTTTAAACGATGTTCGTAAGAAAAGTGATTCTAAATGTACCTTGGTTTTAAAAATTATGAAGAAGGCAAATCTTTGAAAATTCATTTGGGTGACCGTTCCTTAATGTTTTTTCATGAAAAATCTGGTTTCATTCCTTGTTAGCAAAGACCAGCGATTCTTTTTCTAATTTCCTTTGAAAACGGGATGTTGTTTTTTTATTAGAGCCTGAGCTTCAAAAATCTTTAAGAGAGGTGAGTGGACGAGATGAACAAAGTTGTAATTAGCGGAGCATAGATTAATTACTAACTAATTCTCTTTAACTCCTATATTAGTTATAGGTTGACTATGTTTTATGTAATATTAGAGCATGAAGGTAAAGCACATAATCCAATATATGAGTCTTAAATACATGGTAATGAGATATGATAAAACGACAAAGGCAGTAAGCGAAAATAATGAAGCTGTAAACTAGGATATGGAAATAATGAGCAGTAACGAAAGAAGTAAGGGAAAGAGGACTGGACTCTGATGGTTGGGCCTCAATAAGGTAGTCCTAGCAATTGAGAGGCGCGGCTATAGCAGACTGGACACTTCAGAAAATGCAGCAAAGCTAGTTTGGGCCTGAATTCCTTAGGAACTCAGCAGGCCCAAATGTATGCACGCCCAAAAAAGAAAGAATGGCATTAGAAGTATATCCCTCATTCTCAACATATTCAAAACATATATGAAATGTATATAGAAAAACAATTGGAACAAGAAAATAAACAATACTATAGGAAATTATATTAATGTAATGGTTTTACTTGGCAAATAATTCACATTGAAAATCTTTCATTTTCATTAAACAATAAACCCCCAAAGAATCTAAATGAGTCAATGAATTAAGGGCTGAAGTTCTACTCAAGGTTGATGCTCTCTTTGAATCCCCCGACACTTCAAAGTTCCCAAGGGACACAGGGCCCAGGGCAATGCTTGCGCCGGGGAGGGCAACCCAACCTAAAGTCAAACTCCACTCCCAAATACCCTTAAACACTAACAACATATTTTTCCTTACAGGTTTAAATGTCAATGAGGCCCTTTCAATGTAAACTAAACGCTATAGCATTACTTACCACAAAAATATACTTTCCCTCCTAACATAAGAACATATAGTCTACATTGGACATCACACGAACATATATTAGATGAATCTAAAGGTCTGACTTTAAAACACATATAGGTGAGGAGCAGAAGCATCATAAGCATACTACAAAGGCCTGATCATTAGAGAAGAACATATTTTAAGGAAAGGCAAGCTATACAGGGCCACATATGGAATACCTCAACAGATACATATGTTTTGTTTCTGGAAAACCAAATATAAACTGGTTGGTTTGCTTTTAGCACATACCTAGGTTGATACTACTATTTTAACACTTTTTAAAAAACATCAGCAATGAAAATTTAGGCAATGCAGTTATGACTAATCATTTGCAGAGGTTATCAAAGATATCTAGGACATGATCAAATCTTTCAATAGGTCTACAAGTTCACATATCAAAATATGGAATCCCTAAAGATTTCTACAGAGTCATACTGCTATTAGTGTTAGCTTCAAACAAATTATCATGTTCAGATAGCATTAGCAAAGGTCCTTATAAGCTTTTAGGGATCATATTTGGTTTTAAATTTAACAGTAGGGAAAGGACTGGGGTGGTTCTGGACAAGACAATGAAATCAAGAATCAAATAGGAACATACAATACCTAGTTAGTTACATGAGCACTTCAAGTGAAGTAATACTTTCATACAGACATGGAAGCTTTACTTTACGTAGAAGGTTAAGCATGACATGGGGAGAAAAGGTTACAGATAAAGAAAAGGCATTGCATTAAGACATGTTTAACTCAAACCTAAGTCTAAATTAGTATCTAAGTATAAAATAGTCATGCTTCTATTTTCACAAGTTATCATTGGTTATAGCAAAATAACTAGGTCGTGTTTTTCTAGGGAAGACATTCTTAAAAGATAAAATGCATGTCAACTTTTCAAAGATCAATTATAACCCTAAAGGATTAGAGACAAGAGTTATGATACCAAGTAAGTTTTAGATTGAACATACAGTTGAAGATGTTAACTAATCAAGAAAACAACTAAGTTCAGCCTAACAAGTTATCAGTCTTTTATAACAAAGAAAAGAAGCAGGATCATGATTGTGTTATGAGGAAAGATAACTTAGTTTTCAACAAATGTGTACAATAGGACTACTAGGATTCATGAAGAGAAGAAAGTTTAATTCAAATAAGATTAGGTCAACAGAAGCAATAGCAACTAGACAAAATAAAAAGACCATAGTGGCAACTCAGAAATAGTTTAACAAACATAAGTAGAGAAGAAAACTTATATACACTCAGAGTTTGAGCTTAAGGTTAAAAGATAGAGGATATAACCTTAAACACCTTCAGATTCATCTCAGTCATGGTTATCAAATAATAAGCTCAACTTCAAGACTCACAAACTATAAAGATGCAACAGATAAGGATAAAGGTCACTGCAGATCAATGAAAGGCTATGAAGTTCATGTGAAGATGAACACATAATAACTCAAACATGTAGTCTGTTGGAAACTCAGGAACAAAGATCAACAAGAATCAATTAATGATTTGATAAATCATCGATGAAAGACTCAAAAGCAGGTCAAATAATAACAAGTGGATGTTTGACTAACAGAACACAAGCATTAACATACTGAACATCATAAAACACTAGTAATACTCAAAATATAACTAACATATTTGTAGCAATCAAAAATAATGAACAAAAGAGAAGGATGGGAGATGTGTTGACCTTTTTAAGAGCAGCAGACCAAACAAAGGCTCTTTCTCAATTGCTTAAGACCCTAGTAACCTCATGTTTGAACCAGCGACAATACTCAGTAAACGAAAAGAAAGGAATAGTAAGAAAACCTAGGCTTTGAACTCTAAATTTCATAGATGATTGATAGCGTTTGTGTTTGTGTATGTGTTTCTCTTCGGTGTTAGGTGGTTGGTCGTGTTAGGTAAGAGCATTGAAGGCTTCTATTTATAGTGTCATTTAAGACTCTAGGGTTTCAAAAGATTCAAATTGTGAGTGGAAAGTGACGAATGGTAGATGATGTGAGTACAATCAGGTGAAAATCTTATAAGGAAGAGGGAAATCAGGAGATATTTTACCTGAGGAGGGGGAAAGTTGACAGTTGAAGGCAAACTCTTTCGGGTGAGAGCTCATTATCCATAGGTCGCTTCACTTGACCTCCGAACCAAGAATAAGTATGATAGCACTGTGAAATGGCCATGCAAGCCATTGATTTAATAGAACATAAAGGATTTCTGGGATTTGACCTTGCATCGTTTGGTCTAGGGTTTCAAATTTGGGGGTTTTTATATTCTATCGGTGGAATAGAAAGAAAACAACTTTCTTCATAGCTCAGAGACAAAACGGTTGATTCTCTAAGTTTGATTTGAAAGAACAAAGAACAAATCAGGTCACTGATGTTTGGAGCTTAGGGTTTCAGATTTAGGTATTTCAAATTTTGTGATTGACATAGGAAATTAGCAGCGGGATTCGCGGATTGGGAGACAAAATAGATGATTTAGAGTGATTTCGAGTGACCTTGCACAAATTTGTGCAAGGTTTTTGGAGATTGATGGTTGCTGGAGATTAGAGAAAAGAGAGAGGGAAGGGAAATGAGGGCCTCAGGGGAGGTGGGAAATGATTAGGGTTGTGGGTAAGTTTAGGGATGTCTCCGAGTTTAAGTTGGGAGATGGAACGGGAGCCGTTGGATCTGTTGATCAACGGCTCCGATTGTTTTGGTATTTAGGGATTTTAGAAATAATTCAATTGGGAAAATCGACGGTCATTGGATCTCTTTGATCTGATGGTAGGGATTAAGTCTTATAAGACTAAAGAAAAATTTAAAAAATGAGGATTAAATGCGGACCGTTGATAGGATAGACCACTGGTCCAGATTCATTTGTGTTTTCTTTGTGAGTGGGAGATATGGGTGATGTGGCATGATCTCATTGGTCCAGAAGAGGTGACGGAGATTGCCAAGGTGGAGAGAAGGGAATTGGATCTGGGTCAGATTTGGCTTTGGGCTTGATAATTGGACTAAAATTTATTTACAGAATAGCCACTCTATGTTTAATTAAGGAATTGCAATTATAACCCTTTAGCCTTTTATCCTTTTGAAACTAATTTAAATAAACTTAATTATTTTCAATAAAATGTAGTAAAATTATAATTATTAAATACTACTAATTATTGCAATTAGTTATTTGTAAAAATATTTTGTTTTCTAAATTGTAACGCTAATTTCGAATTATTAACATAGTAATCTAATTAACCATAAATTAAAGTGTAATTTATTAAATTAATTATAGAACCTACGTATAGAAATTATATTAATAATCCTAAAATAGTAAATATATTTGTAATTACATAATGCCAATTCTATGTGATTAATTTTAAAACTAATGCTTGGTTAATTTGTGAAAAATAGATATTCATTACTGGAAAATACTTTGAAAATATTTATTATAAATTATTAAGTATAAATATATTAATTTAAAAAGGGAGTGTAAAAATTGGTCGTCAACAGGGAGGAGTTCAGATCGATAACAACCAAGCAGGCTGTGTAGGCAGTAGATCCGAAGATGACAACAACATGGATGATCCTCTTAAGACTAAGCTCATGAGGTTCATGAGAGAAATGAATGCTCGGATGGATCAAAATGCTAAAGAATTCCATGCTCAAATGGATCATATCCCGAGGGCACCTCTGGTCTTGAAGGGCCCCGACTCAAAGAAGTATATTCAGTTGCCGTTCAAACCAAGTGCGGCTCCGGAGTTTATTCCAAAGATATTCAAGATGCCAGATATTCCAAAATACGATAGAACATCGGACCCACAGGAGCACATCACAACCTACACCACAACTGGGAAGGGATATGATTTGGCTCCACATGAGATCGAATTAGTTTTGCTAAAGAAATTTGGCGAAACCCCAACAAAAGGGGCTTTAACATAGTATTCACTTTTACTTGAACACTCAATTGTTTCTTTTGAAATAATTGTAGAGTCTTTCCTCAAAGATCATGCTGGGGCACTTTCAAGCTAGATATATTTAGAATCGCTCAAGGAGACTCAAAGTTGCAGCGAGAGTTTGTAATGCGGTTCCAAACAGAGATGTCACGACCCAAAATCTACCTAGTCGTGATGGCACCTAACCCAACCCGCTAGGTAAGCCAAATAACACTTACACAATTCTAATGACATTAACAAGAAATCAATAAGTGAAATAACTAAATTTCCATACAATAACCCAGGGATTGGTAGTATAAGTTATGAGTCATTAAGACTTAGATTTAAAATGCTGGTATAAAAATAAATACAATATCTGTTTGGAATATATATAAATAGAATTCTAATCTAAAACTACCAAGGACAATGGTAGTTATATCTAGAAAATAGGTACATCTTCAATGTCAACTCCCGTCATCCACAGCATCTCAGCTCCAAAATTTACACTCAAGGTGCAGAAGTATAGTATGAGTACAATGGACCCCATGCACTCAGTAAGTATCATAACTAACCTCGGCGAGGTAATATTGTCAAAAATTATAAATGATACTCGCTAATCACCTGTACAGTTCATAAATCTAATAAGTATAGTATAATAATATGATCAAGTTACGAGTCACAAATAAAACCACCTTGGTGCACACAATCACTTAACGTACTTTGCTCAGTCAACAATCTAGAATATAAAGAAGATATGCAAATAAATCAGGTAAACAGGCAAGAAAATTGCAAGTAAAGATGAAATGCAATAACCAAATATCAATCCATTGCGGCGCGCAACTCGATCCAAATAGAAATCAAAATATGGCTCTAAGGCCCACATCAGAATCTCAATAACCGAACCAAACCACTTATCAGCTTTTCCAAGGCCCACATCAACCAGAAACCTGTCAGTTTCTCACAATAGGCGTGTACACCATCAAGAAGACATATGAGAGGGTGACCCTAGGGGGGTGGATCCATATCCACACGCTGCATGGCATAGTCATGTAAAATCTGCCCGGCGTAGTCACAGGCTCAATATCAGGATCTGCCTAAGGTGGTCACAGGCTCAATATCAGAATCCGTCCGGCGTGGTCACATGCTCAATATCAGAATCTGCCCTACGTGGTCACATGTTCAATATCACAATCCGCCCGGCATGGTTATAAGCTCAATATCACAATCCGCCTGGTATGATCACATGCTCAATATCACAATTTGCTCGGCATGGTCACATGCTACCAATCCAATCCATATCACACAGAAAGCAGATATACAAGAATACATTTACATAATCAATGAACATCAAATTTCATACTCCTAGACTGGTATAAGTGACATGCTAAAGTGTAGGCATGTACAAAGTGTGCTATCATAGCTCAACTTAGGCAATTACATCATACAACAACAACAACAACAACCCAGTATAATCCCACTAGTGGGGTCTGGGGAGGGTAGTGTGTACGCAGACCTTACCCCTACCCTGGGGTAGAGAGGCTGTTTCCAAATGACCCTCGGCATCCTTCCCTCCAAGAACTCCCCACCTTGCTCTTGGGGTGACTCGAACTCACAACCTCTTGGTTGGAAGTGGAGGGTGCTTACCATCAGAGCAACCCATCATAAAAGTAGCAATTATCGGGTTCAATTAAGAGATTAACCTCTAAGTAGCCTCTAACATGGCTCAAATAGCTCACAAGAGGGGTACAAATATAAGAACCATCACATCATGAAACTTAGCAATCAATCCAAGGCATATCATAGTCTAAACACTACCTCGAGCATGAAAAATACTCCGGTGCACTCACATGGGATCAACCTCACACATGTGCGCCACCCATAGCACGTAGCTATCACAAATAACTCAGGCAACTAGTGCCTCAACCAAGTTTAGATAAGATACTTACCTCAAGCAAGCCAAATCGATACTCTAGAAGTTCCATCTCACACGAATCGTCCTCTGAATAGCTCGAAACTAGTCAAAAGCAACTCAAAAATATCAAATAATGCAATAGGAAATAAACCCAAATGATAAAGGTCGAATCTTTAATCAAATACTCAAACTCAACCAAAAGGTCAACCCAGGACCGCACCTCGGAACCTGACAAAACTCATAAATTCTGACAACCCATTTGAATACGAGTCCAACCATACTAGTTTCATCCAAATCCGACTCCGAATCGATGTTCAAACCCCAATTTAACTTTAGTAAATATTTGAAAAAATACCCAGTTTCTCTTTTAGATTCATCAATCAAATACCAAAATCGAAGATAGAATCATAAAACATAATCAGATCCAGGTAAAAAATACTTACCCCAATCCAAATGGTAAAAATTCCCGACAAAATTGCCCAAATCCGAGCTCCAAAACCTTGTGAGAATAAGTAACTAAATTTCGAAATAAGTAAAAATACAGCAGCTTTCCCAGCCCGAATTAGATCCTAGATGATCCCAAAACTCACGTTTGATAAGCCCAACATGATCCTTGAGAGATTACACCCAAGATAATCTTTTGAATCACCCAATTTGGCCTTAAAATGTGAGAGATATGATGTTTTGAAATTATAAAGAAAGTATGAAAATTTCAAGGACATAACTAGTATTTTCATAATTATTTACACCAGAAAAATCAGCAATTAAAACAATCTTCGTCTTAGCACCCAAAACTCATTTGGAACCTCCCGGACATAAACCATATATGCATTTCAATCATAAAACACGCTACTAAGATGCTCGCACACTCAAAATACCGAAAAGATGTCATCTTGACCCAATATTGAACATGGTCAAATTTCAATCCTAAACTTGACTAGTAACTCAACCAATGATCCAAAACACATCCAAGCCCCTCAAGACCCCATCCAATCGTACCAACAAGTACAAATATATTTTCCAAACTTATCCAAAGCCTCGAAATACCCACGAGAACATCACTACATATAATCGAGGCTCAAACCGAATAGAAATTCTCTTAAGTTGTTAAATCCTCATTCTTTCAAAAGAGTGTCCAAATCATACTTAAACACTTTGGATTACTTCCAAACTTTGCACACAAGTTCAATCAACCATATAGACCTATCCAAAATGACAAAACACCAATTGGAGTTCAATAACATTAAAGTCAACTCTTGGTCAAACTTATAAGCTTTTATGTTCTTCAAATCTGAACATACGTACAAGTCCAAAATTATCATATGAACCTATCGGAATAATTAAAACCCAATCCAAAGTCCGTTTACCCAAAAGTCAAACCTTGGTCAACTCTTTCATCTAAAAGCTTCCAAATCAAGAGTCATTCTTCCAAATCAATCCCGAACCACTTGAAAATCAAAACCGACCATACACTCAAGTCATAATATATCATATGAAGCTACTCAAAGTATCAAACCACTGAATGGAACGCTAAAACTCAAAATGACTGATCGGGTCGTTATAGAGAGATTGTTGTTGCCAGCGATACTGGATGAATGGGCAGCCAAAGCATTTACTGAAGGTCTCGATCACTTAAGCTCTGATGCCTCAAAGAATTTGAAGGAGAGTCTATTCGAATTTCAAGAAACCACATGGGCTGATGTCAATAATCGGTATGAATCCAAAATTAGAATTGAAGATGATCAATTGGGTTCTTCAGTATCTTTCAAGGGTTGAAATTGTGATCGAATCTAGAAAAAATCAAGGGTGACCTTGATAAGTACCGGAGACCATCTAGGAATTATTTTCAGCCTTATGTGTCAGACGAACGGTCTAATGCTAATTATAGTCAAAGGCATGGAATTAGAGGTTTTCAGTCGCTGGAAAGTCCCGGATCGGACAGAGGGACTCATTGTGGGTAGTAGAAGAAGCTTACAAGATAAAGGGCCACCGAGATCTCGGGATTCAAGATATCCCCGATTGTCAGATAACAATTTCAAAATTAGCTTGGTGGAGTTGGTTTCAGCTATGAGAAACATCAAGGAAGCAAGGTTCCCAAAACCAATTCGATCAGACCCTATTCAGAGGGATCCAAATTTGTGGTGTGAATTTCATATAAACATGATCATAGGACAGGGGACTACCGACATCTTCATGAAGAGGTAGAGATGCTGTTGAAAAATGGTCATCTTAGAGAATTTTTAAGTGACCGGGTTATGAGCAATTATGATAGGAGTCGATATGCAACATAATCGGCAAATCCAACCATAGGATCTCCCCGTTTTACAATAAACATGAGTTTTGGTAGGTTTGAAGTAAATGGGGGTGACATTTTTGGCTGCAAAAAAGATGAAGATATCATCCACTCATGGAAAAAGGATCCGGGAAGCCTCAGAAGATGATGAATCACCTTCATTGAGGAAGATGCTAATGGCCTTATTTTACCGCGTAATAATGCTCTGGTAATATCTTTTAATATTTTAGATTTTAAAATTAAGCGTGTGATAATTGATCCAGGCAGTTCAGCCAATATTATCCAATTGAGAGTCTTAGAATAAGCAAAGATGACCGGAAACATACTTCTAATGACGAAGCTTCTGGCTAGGTTCAACCTAACAAGTATAACGACCCGAGGAGAGATCGTGTTAACATATGCCGAAGGGGTGACAAAATCCACTTTGTTTGAATTTGTGGATGGAGATATGGGCTATAATTTGATTCTTGGTAGACATGGATCCATGAAATGAAGGTTGTGCCGTCAACTTATCATCAATTCCTGCAGTTCCCAACATCGGGTGGGATTAATCAAATTAGAGGTGATCAACCTGCTACAAGCGAAATGAATGTTGTCATTTGTCTAGTAATAAGGCAGAAGGAATCAATAAATAATAATTATAGGAATCGGTGTCAATCCTGGTAAAAAATGATAATGATGAAGAGACATCAGATATTTACCTGGTTCCCATATCTTTCCAGGTACCGGAAGAAATGGACACAACAAAATCAATGGCAAAAGAGCTTGAACAAATCGTTTTGTTCATGGAGTTCCCGGAAAGAAAGGTTTACTTGGGAACGCGGTTGAGTCCCAAACTCAGGCTTGAAGTTATTAAATTTCTTAAGGATAACATTGACTATTTTGCGTGGTCTCATTCAGATATGACAGGTATTCCACTAGAAGTGGTTGTTCACAAGCTAAGCTTGGACCCTAATTTCCCTCCGACAAAGCAAACAAAGTGGCCAGTTGCTGAGGTTAGAAGTAGGTTTGTGAAAGAGGAGGTAACTGGTTTGCTTAATATAGGTTCAGTACATGAAGTAAAATATCTTAGCTAACATAGTAGTACCCAAAAAGAATAATAAATTTAGAACGTGCATAGATTATAAGGATCTAAATAAGACTTGCTCTAATAACCCATTCCCATTGCCAAACATCGGTCAAATGATCGATGCCACAGATGAGCATGAGTTGATGAGTTTCCTTGATGATTATTTCGGGTATAATCAAATTAAGATGCACCTGGAGGATCAAGAGAAAACTTCATTTAATACAAATTTTGGTACGTACTTGTCATGCCCCGACCTCAGGGAGCACGATCGACGCTCCATCGAGATACCCCATTTAGGCAAGCCTGTTAGATGCCTTCTACCTAACCTTGCCCATTACCAATATAAGAACCAGTACAGGTGATAGACATGAGAAGAGTCAAGTGTTCCACAATATTTTCCACCACTAAAGGATAATCATTTATGATTTCCAAAATATAACAAGTTTACTGATATGATAAAAACATGTTTGCCCAAATATCAACACTTACTAGTTTAATTCCCAACATCATATACCACCCACAACCTGTCTACGGGGCCTCTAAGTATAACAGAAGAGTAGTATGGATATGCTGATGACAAGGCCCCGGCTATACCTCAAAATGTAATGTACAACGTCAAATGACATGAAGCCCGTAACAGAGTAGGGCTTAGAAAAATCTGCTGAATAGAGAGTAACTGCTAACGAGGCTCAAAACCACCAGCTGATGAATCACGTGCATCCATTGAAGATGTCCACTTTCAAAATCGAATACAATTATAAGAAAGGAAAACCCATAGAAATAGCAAGTCACAATCAACAATATCCAAATGCCCAGTTAACACATACCAGTTTTCAAAGTACAAAAAATAATATATATTTTTGGTTGGGAGATCATTAGCACCGATATACCACCTTGTTTTTAGCATGGAGTCCGATCACGCCCGATCGACTAGGCCATCTCCCCACGGACAATGTGGTTTGACATGTGATGTGAAAAAAAGGGTGTTACCAAGAGTAGTACCACCATGTGCGCAATATGGCGTCCGATCTCCACCCGTCGGCTAGGCCGCCTTCCAACATATGTCGTGTGGGTTAACTTTCCAATTCACATCTAATATCAATCGCATCACAAATAAGGAGAATAATTACAATCCATCACCACCCACCCCTACACCGGCACATGTAGTGTCGGGTGTGGGCCTTATGAACCACCCTTCCTCGGTTTGCTAATGATACTCCCAAAAATACTTTTTTTGTTTTTGCACACAAAGATAGTATAATTACAAATGTGTTCACCTCATCATCTTTCACATTTTATAAACCTTCATTAGTATTTTCAACCACTCATAACAATAGTATTTCCTTGGCTCTTTTGGCCACTAACAAGATTCATTATTCATGGCACGACGGTCCTATTTCATATTTCACACTTTCTTTTCTTTACCTTCAATGATCATCAATATATAGAGTATTCCGGAAATCACAACTTTAAGTTATTAGTAGTAAATACTTAAACACAATGGATTCCTTTCCAAGAAATGAAGTAAAATGGTTGGCAATCAAAGCACAAGTTAGAAGCATAAACGAGTAACACATCATTTAATCTTGAAATACTTTTTCCAAAAAGGGCAATACACAATTTCAACTCATGAATATATATATAAGATCTAAAGACACAGTGGAAACACTTACAAAGCATAGCATTAGTTAAAACAACCATGTTTGGGCACAAGTATAACTCTCATTATTGGCACGGTGGCCACACTATCCATCTCCAACCAACCCCCTTCTTTCACTTTCAAGCATCCTTATAGATTATCAACAACAAGGAATTTTAGTTCAAGACTTTAGATACACATTTGAGCAGCTAACAAAATTAAGGGTCTTAGACACATGTGATTTCTTACACAATTCGACATGTTAGTTTTCATTAAACTCACGCTTCAAATCATGATATATTAACACACAGTTCATGTTTAATCACCTTCTCAAATAGTAACACAACAAAGAAGAACGTTTGGAATACAATTCAAATATATATATCTTTTGACACAAGGCTTGTTCGGAATAATCAATTTATAATGAGCAACACGAGACTACAAGGCCATTGTGGGGTTCAATTTTAAAAGAGAAGTTTAGCCAACATACCTTGTTGGAGCTTTCCTTAAGCTACTATAACGTCCCAACACTTCTAGCAATAACAATCTATAAGAAGGTAGCGAAAATCAGATAATAATTAGAAGGATTCACATGGTGTAACTCTCTTAGGAATTTTGTCAAACACCTAGTATGCAAAATGGACTACAAAGCTCTACAATGGTAATCTCTTCCTCCCTTAACCAATTTCAACAAGAAACCACCCAGACTAGTTCATTAAACCCACACACTACAACCTATTGTCACATGCATTGCCTATTTCCAACCCCCAAAACCTAACTAAACCCATAACAATTGCATGAAGGTTTTAGGACAAGGTCTTACCTGACTAGATGATAATCTAGTGATTGGTTTTCTTGATTCTTGAATGTTGGTGCAAGATTGGGTGATTAGAGTTTTAGGTTTTGTCCTTCTCTCTCTAAAATGCTCTTACCTCTCTCTAAATCATCATATAATTGCCCCAAATTTGCCCCAAAGGCTATTTATCAAAATGGGGTCGGGTTATAAAAATAGAAAAATGGACCCTCCGAACTCAAGTCTGCGGTAGCAGAACTGACCGTAGAACAGGTATGTGGTCTGCATAATGGACCGCAAAAGTGATTCCCAAAAATTGATATAATCTGGACAGGTCTGCGACCGGTTTGCGATTCGTAGACCACTTATGCGGCCGTAGAATGGGCCGCAGAATCGCTCAACAAAATTTCCTCGTGCAACTCTGCGAAAGAAGTGCGGACCGCGAAAGAGGTTTGCGATTGTACAATGGACCGCAAAACAACCCTCAAAATTCAACAACTCCCTTCTCAACTCTATGATGCTTATGCGGCCCGCAGAATGGATCTGCGGCCGCGAATCTGACCGTATGATTGGCCCTTTAGCAAACACATTTCCGCCAACACCTCGATGCATTCTTCAACCTAAAAAGTCCGTACCGTTCTACAACCCTCAAACACGTAAGCCTACTTCGATACCACGAACCCTTAAATTCCTTGGCAAAATGTTTGGGGCCTTACATTACTGTTACAATGTGATGCCTTTTGGGCATAAAAATGCCTGAGCCACTTATTAGAGGCTTGTTAATAAGATGTTTGAATGTCAAATTGGTAAAACATTGGAAGGTTATATTGATGATATTTTGGTTAAGTCTCTTAGTGCAAGGGATCATTTGTCTGATCTTCAATATACATTTGACATCTTAAAAAAGTTCAACATGAAGTTTAACCCAGAGAAATGAACTTTTGGAGTTGGGTCCAAAATATTTCTTGGCCTCTTGGTTTTGCAAAGAGGAATTGAAGTAAATCCTGATAAGATTGAAGCCATAGAAGATATTCCTAGTCAACTAAAAAGTGTAAAGGAATTATAAAGATTCATCGGCAGGTTGGCGGCCCTTAGAAGATTCATATCAAGATTGTCGGAGAGGTGTCGTCGGTTCCTTTTGCTATTAAAAAGAAGAATGACTTCTCGTGGACATCAGAGAGCCAGCAAGCATTGAAAGACTTGAAGAAGTACTTGTCTAATCATTCTTTAATGTATAAACCAAAGGATGGAGAGCAGTTGCTAGTCTATTTGGTGGTGTCGGAAGTTGTGGTAAATGCAATTCTAGTTCGGGAAGAAGAAGGTACACAATTCCCTATATATTACGTTAGTAAAATACATTTAGTGCGGAACCACGATGTCCGCACTTGGAAAAGTTGGCTCTAGCTCTCGTACTCACTCCTCGAAAGCTTAGACCCTACTTTCAGTGCCACCTAATAGCCGATGTGAGGACTTTCCCCCTGAGGAACTGCTTAATAAACATGAGTTATCAGGTTGATTGGCTAGATGGGCAGTTGAAATTAATCAATTTAATATTGAATATAAATTGCAGACTGCGATTAACTCACAAGTTTTGGCCAACTTTGTGGCTGATTTTAGTCCGGAGATGATGCCTTTAGCTGCAAAAGAAGCAGTTTTGGCATCCAGGACTGTTTTCAGTATTTGGACCTGGTTTACTGATGGCACGTCCAACGTAAAAGGTTCTAATCTTGGGATAGTATTAATCACTTCTTTGGGAAAATCCTAAGAAAGTCCATCTGAACTGTTCCATTAACTAACAATGAAGCCGAGTACGAGGCTATGGTTGCGGAACTTGAATTAGATCGAGGGTTAGGATCCAAGGTGATTGAAGTAAAATACAACTCCTAGTTGGTGGTTAATCAGATATACGGGATTTTTTCATGCCAAAGAAGAGCGCATGCAGCAGTATTTGAATAAAGTACAATTTTTTTTCCCGGTTCAGAGAGTGGTCAGTGATCCATATTCCAAGAGAGTAGAACGTCGAGGTGGATGCGTTGGCTAACTTGGGTTCTTTAACGTAGATGAAAGGCGCTAATTCTGGTGCAGTTGTTTAGTTATTGCATTCAGTCCTAGATATGGATGGCTATGGCAAAGTTAATTCAACGAATCTAGTCTGGGATTGGGAAAATGAAAATTTTAAGGCACGGTAAATTTCCTAATGATTCTAAAGCCTATTGAGCACCATAAATAAAAATTGCCCAGTATTGTCTAGTTGATGGATAACTCTATACCAGAGGTCTTTTCAGGGTTTGTTGGTTCGGTGCTTAGGACCGTCGGAAGCTGATTATGTGATGAGGGAAGTTCATGAAGGGGTTTGAGGCAATCACTCTTTTCACGACCCAAAACCTACTATAGGTCGTGATGACGCCCAACGTCACCATTAGGCAAGCCGACGGTGAACTAACAACTTAATTATTCATTTTATTATTTTTGAAATCATGAATCTTGTTAGGTGGAGAGGTAAATGCGTTAAAGTCGTAGATAAATGCAATTTAAATATTATACAAGTAAAAGTGAATCGAGGTTAAGCAAACCAAAAATGAATTCTAAAACATCCCAAAACCCGATGTCACAAGTGCATGAGCATTTACTAAGGAGTACAATAATAATACAACATCTGTTCGGAATGTAAATAAGACAGGATAAAGTAAATAGTACTCTATGGGCTGCGATACGTAGCCTGGAATATAGCTCACAATAAAGTCTTTTCAGCAGCTGCGCCTATGCGCCAAGATGACCACCAATTGAACCTGTCAGATCCTGCACATTTAGTGCATAAGTGTAGCATGAGTACGTAAATCAACGCGTACCCAGTAAGTATCGATCCTAACCCCGCAGAATTACTGACGAGGGGTCGACATAGATACTTACTAGAGGTCCAATAAAGCAATATGATAAATCATAAGCAGATATGAAGCATAACATCAATAATGGGGTAAAACTGTAAGTTACATAATCTTCCAAGAAATTCTCTTAAAGATATAAATTTCTCAGTATCGTGATCTATCTCAACAACTCAAATATCTTAAGTGCCAGAAACCAACGGATAATGAACACCATAATAAATTCCAGGCATCAGCGAGAGGAAAATCTCGTGAATGTTTGGGCTGCTAGCGATATAGCACACGATTATGCCGAGGTCGTACGGCCTGATCCAGAATAATATGTACATTGCCGAGGGTCGAGCGGTACGAACCATAGATGCATCTATTACACTTTCGAGGCGTTCGGCCCACTCTACAATAAAGGAAAGAAATCATTGAATTATGAGACACGTGCTTACAATACAGTACATGAGCACAAAGTGAATATAACCTAAACCGTTTCTCAAATAACTTGCCAAAAACTCAAGGTGATAAGGCTCGGCCTAATATATATATATATATATATATATATATATATTCTATTTTTTTCTAAATTAATTTCAATTATAAATTCAATTAATTAAGCTAGTAGAATGAGTTCAAAAAATTCAAATATTACATGATAATATCCTAAGTCTACCCGGACATAAACATGCTTTAGCTACGTATGGACTCTCGTCACATCGCACGTATGTAGCACCCACAACTAGTAGCACATAACAATTACATCGCCTAGGGGGTAGTTTCCCCCTCACAAGGTTAGGCATGAGACTTACCTAGCTACGAAGTTCCATAACCGGCTCCAATGCCTCTATAACGCCTCAACTCAAAGCCAAACATTCTAAACCTAGTCAAACAACGTGCAAATCAATCAACATATACTCCAATGCTTACAATTTAACAATTTAAATTGATTCCCAACTCCGCTCGAAAAGTAAATAAAGTCAACCCTCGGGCCCACATGCTCGGAATTCGAATATTTTCGAAGATGAACATTACCCATGACACCACGAACTCAAATATGTATTTTATCCCTAATCCCATGTCCCATTTCATGGTAAAAATCCAAAAATATAAATTCTAGATTTTCTTCAAAATCTCACAATTTTCACCAATTTTCATGCTCAAATCCATGTAAAATTCGTTTATAGTTCATGTACTTAACTCACAATATGTAGAAGTCACTTACCTAGTGATGGATGACAAAAAAGCTCCTTCAAAGTCGCCCCAAGCTCAGCTCCCATGGAAGATTTGAGATAAAATGAACCAAAATCCGTTTTTGCAATTTTATACACTATCCAGACGACCTTCATCGCGAATGCGGAAATCACCTCACGTTCGCGAAGCACATCCAGCTTCAGCTCCAAAATTCCTCTACGCGAACGCGAGAAAGGACACACGAACGTGAAGCTTTACCAGCCTTCCTATTGCGAAAGCATCTGCCCTTCCGCGAACGCGAAAACCAAGTCACCCACCATGCCAGCTTCTTCGTCGCAAACGCGAATATCAAATCACGATCGCGGAGCCTTGCTCCCCAAACCTTCGCGAGCGCGTGACCACAGTCGCGAACGCGAAGCACAAAAATCCAGCAGCCATGATCCTTCTTTGCGAACGCGATAACCACTACGTGTTCGTGATGAACATCACCAGAACCAGCAACAGCAGCAGCAAAACATGGAGAAATGACCTGAAACCATGCTGAAACACACTCGAGGCCCCTGGGACCCCGTCCAATTACACCAATAAGTCCCAAAACATGATACGAACCTACTTGAGGCCTCAAATCACACCAAATAACATCAAAACTACAAATCGACGAATGAAACCTTTCTTTAAACTTTCAAATATTCAAACTTCGATGTCCGAATCATACTTAAACATTCCGGAATGACGCCAAACTTTACGCACAAGTCACAAATTACGATACGAAACTATTTCAATGCTCGGAACCCCACACGGACATCGATAACACCAAAGTCCACCTCAAACTAAACTTAAGAAATTCTAAAACCTTCAAAATGCCAACTTTCCACAATAAGCGCTGAAATGCTCCCGGGCGACCCGATACTCAACCCGAACACACGCCCAAGTCCAGAATTATCATACAAACCTATTGGAATCTTCAAATCTCGATTCCGAGATCGTTCACTCAAGAGTCAAACCATAGTTAACTCTTTCAACTTAAAGCTTCCGAAATGAGAATTTTCCATCCGAATCAACTCCGAACCTTCCGAAATGCAATTCCGACTATGCGTACAAGTCATAATACATAAGGTGAAGCTACCCAAGGCCTCAAACCACTGAACGATGCGCTAGAGATCAAAATGACCGGTCGGGTCATTACAACTCTGGTGCAGATTCATTGGTGCTCAAATTAATAAGAGTCTATTACAATGGGCCTCGAATGGAGCAAGATGCAAAGGCGTTTGTGCAAATATTTGATAGATGTTGATGTCATGCTTAACTGGTACATCAGCCGATAGAACGTTTGCATTCAGTGATGTCATCGTGGTCGTTCATGAAATAGGGGGTGGATATAGTTGGACCTTTGCTTCAAGGTCTCGGTCTGGTAAAATTTCTTTTGATTTTAACGGACTATTTTTCTCAATGGGTTGAAGCAGGTACTTTCAAGAAGATTGTAGAATGAGAGGTGATAGATTTCATTTGGAATAATATTGTTTGTCGATTTGGAGTACCAAAAGAAATTGCTTGTGACAACGGGCCACAATTCATAGGTTCCAAAGTTACAAAATTCTTAGAGGGATTGAAGATTAAAAGGATTACGTCGTCTCCATACCATCCAAGTGCTAATGGTCAAGCAGAATCGACGAACTTGGTGATAATCAAAACTTCAAAAGAAGTTAGAGGATGTAAAAGGCAGATGGCCTGAGGGTATTATGGGCTTATCGAATGACGACAAAATCAAGCATAGGAGAAACACCTTTTTCCCTTGTGTACGGTGTGTAAGCCTTGATTCGGTGGAGATAGGTGAGCCAACTATGAGGTTTTCCCGGGCAAGTGAGCAGTAAATAGCAAAGCAATATTGATTAAGCTGGATTTGCTTGAGGAGCACCGAAACTTAGCTTATGTAAGAGTGATGGCACAGAAGTAGAGGATGGAAAGGTACTACAATTATATAGCAAATATTTATTATTTCAAAGTCGGGGACTCGGTCTAACGAAAAGCATCTCATAATGCCCGAGAAGTCAACGCCGAAAAGTTGGGACCAAATTGGGAAAGGCCTTACCGGATTTCTACTATAACAGGTAAAAATTTTGTATCAACTGGAGAATCAAGATGGAATCAATTTACCAAGCAATTGGAACATAACTCATCTCAAAAGGTACAATTGTTAAAGATCGCTAGTTATACTGAAAGTACGAGCTCCACTCTTTTTTCTTTCGTCCAATTTTTGTCCCAAATGAGTTTTTCTGGCAAGGTTTTTAGCAGCAATGTAAAGCGTACTCCGAATAAGAATTGTCGATAGCAACATAAACCTTAGTGTTCGAATTCTCATACTTTACATCCGAATACTGGGGGAAGCTAATGTTTTCATAGCACTAAAAGTGTCAACGCTAGCCGCAAAAGGCAAATGGGAAATCTGGAAACCGAATGATACTAGGGACTAATAGAACCGGGAAGTATATCTTGAACTTAAAAGTTCAGTTTTTATGAAACACCTCGAGTCAGGACCGGGGATTGTAGATCCAGCCCCGTAGAAATAAGAAGTACAAACCATATGTATTGACAGTTTTGTTTACTTAAGCGAAGGTACAAACTTTTTGGCTTATGTAAATGTACTTTTAAAAATAGAAGGAATAAATGAATGTCCTTTTGTTTTTATATCTTATTTCTTGTCCAAACGGCATGGGTTTTCATTTGTTTGAATGTTTCTTAAACTTCAAATGCAAGTACCAGAATGAACATGAGACGTCCTCTTCAAGAGCATAGTAAACATAAGGGCCCTTTGATATGAAACATTCATAATTAAAGGTTAAAAATCGGAAGTATGAATATCCGATATTAAAATTACGGATGTAAAAATTCCCGAATTATATCAATAAAATAATAAAGATACAAAAAGATATCTTTTGCTTGAAATTCTGATACGTTAAGTAAAAAGGGTATCTTTTATTTCAAAATCTTGCCCCCAATAGAGACTCCAGGATAATTATAAGGGTTAAAAATACTAAAAAAATACATTAATATGCTTTATCAGTTGAGGTTGAAGGATGGGAAGTTTTTTTTGAAACTTTTAGAGATAAAGGTTGCTCAGCATCGGGATCAACATCTTCGCCTTTATCTTCACCGTCCTCTTCAGTTTCTTATCCAAATTCCGAGGACTCAGAATAAGTGCTTGAAGAGCTTTAAGCAATGGGCCGGGAAGGATTGATCTCGAAGGCAGTTATTTCCAAAGCAAGGGCTTCGGCAATGCAGTTGTCTATATTGCCATTTTTGGCATCCTCCAGAGTCTTCCTCTTCATGTGATCGACGGAATGAGTTTTCTCAAGCAAGAAGGTGTCCTCTTGATCATAGAGTCTTGCCTGAAGTTTTTGGATTTTCAACTACAACCGCTCGTTGTCAACTTTCAAAATGTTGTAGGCCCCAGAAAGGTCATATTAGTCTTAGAGTGTTCGCGATTTTGCTCCATGGCCTTTTTGAGCCTTCTCTCCATTCTTGCCCTCTTCTCTTTGGCCGCGGTAGCTTCCTCGTTCTTGGAACGTAAATTAGCTTCCAGGTTGTTGATATTTTCAATGGAAGCAGACTCATGCTCGGCCACTGAATTTACGGTATCCTGCAGCTTTTCCCACTTGATCTTTAACTCTGCAAGATCAGCTTGTAACTGAGTGGCCTCTTGACTATGGGCCATATTTTCTTACTCTGCTTTCTTCAGCCAGGCATCTAGAGCCGGGAGGTGCTCATCAAGTTAATCCCGCTCAAACTTAAGGGCTTCTTTAACTATATTTATTTTTTGTTAGCCCTTGAGGGCAAGAAGGTTAGCATGTACAGTTAAATTTGAAGTTATCAAATATGGTGTGTAATTAATGTAAAGAAGAAGAAGAAAGGAAGATGAGTGATACCTGAGCAGCAAAATGCATGTTGTTGTTGATTAAACATTCAGCAGAGAGAGTATCCGTATTCCTCCAATCTTTATTCGAAGCCAGAGGCTTCAAGTAGTTGTCTACCCCCACCGGCTTGGAAAGCAAGTGGCACTCATCCGAAATCGAAAAGGTAACACTGCATTTATCGTTAAGGTTCCAGATGGAGGCGGTAAAAGTATTTTCTATGTTTTCTTGATCGGGTGATCGGGGGAACACACATGTTGCTCTTATTTGGTGGGGACCGATTGTGAGGCAGGAGTTGGTACCAGAGCAGAAGCTGGGGGCCATCAGAAGCAGAACCCTTCTGACCAGAGGCAACAACCAGAGCCCGATAGCGAGAATCAGCCATTTCAAACTCTTGAAAGAGTCCCTATACGTCCTCTAGTTGGGTTATTGGTGTTTTCTTCTTCTTCTTTAAAGAGAAACCATTTCGGTATTGTCCTTGGATTCATCTTCATCAAGGACCATTGTGTCCGGTCCTTATGGGATCTCCTCCATGACCGGGGGCTTCTCCTTAGAATCAATCTTAGAGGCATGCTTTTATTTTTTTCCCTTGCAATGGGAACTGATGGAAGATGCACCTTCACTAGAAGCAAGAGTTGCGCCACGAGCCCTTTTCCGGTCAAGGACCTCTTGGCCTTTGTGGCACTAGTGTGCCACAGAAGTCATGGGTGATCATTGGTCCGATGCTTCGGGCGAAACCAATTCTCAGGGTGTGACGGGCATTCAATTGAACCCACACTCAAAGGAGGACCACAAGCTCGGGGCTCGACGAAATGGAAAGTTTCAACATGCCGTCGTTGTGATACCTTCAGGTCATGTGAGACCACGACAATAGGGAAAACAGAAGATCCCTTTGTAAAGGTTGAAAAGGGAAAGGTGAAGCTTTTCTCACCATGATTATTTCCCTTCCAATTCTTCCTGATTGAAATGTCCTTTCGCATTCGAGAATCTGGTGTGAAAGTATCCAAAATGTTTTGAACCCATTGGGTTAGGTTCTCAACTGTTGAGGGAACCCAAAGGGTGGCTAAAATAAAAGGAAAGAAAGCTTAATAAACAGAGAAGATACCTTCAAGATAGTAAAAGAGGGATATTTGAGAAAGCTTACGAATATTGTTCCAAGCTTCGAGGATGGGAGATGTTGATGCTGGTAAAGTATCCCCGGGAGAAACAACAACAAATCTCTCCATCCATCTACCATCGTTATCATCATCTACACTGGTGACGATGGCGTTGTGACCGCATTTGCTGAGTTTGATCACATCTCCTCAGAAAATTTTAGAGGCATAGAGAGTGATCATGTGTGCAAGAGAGGTCTTCTTGAGCCCAGGAACACAGGTATCAGAGGCAAGCCACTGTGCTCCATATCATCGGTCCCACTTGAGCCAAACAAACTTGATAGTTCCAACAAAACTCCAAGATAATTGGGTGTATTTCCTTGCCAAGTCTTAAAGAAAAAGGGTAGGTGTAAACGAAAATATACCCTGGTCTGCTGAATGTAATCCTCTCCACTCCACGAGGGGCTAAAACTTCAATGTTCTTCCATTCACAGTCCTCTTTTACAATAGGAATACCGGTTGGGCGAAGAGATGAAGGATATTCACCAATAGCTTTGTTTCTGTTGACATCAAGGTAGGAAGATTGTTTTTGGACCTGAAGATCCTTTTTGAAAGACAACTGAGAAGGGATGATTGTGTTTGTAGTGGAAGCTCCAGCGTCAGGTTTCTTAGACTTGTTATTCTTGGATGGACTGCCACCAATGCAAGCCTCGGTGCCGGTGGATGAAGAAGTTAAAATAAAGCTATGTTGTTTAGAGGTAGAAGATGTGTTACCAAAGAAAGAAATAGCAGAAGACATGGTGATGAGAAATATGAATTTGTATTTTTTACTGAGAAAAGGGGAGTTGCAGAGAAGTTTTAAGAAGGCTCGAAGCAGAAAGTTGTAAAAGTGAAAGATAAAATTGGTGAAAAGAGGAGAAGTTTATAGGCGGCTAAGTATAAAGTCATCATTACCTAGATAAATGGCAAAACTATTCGTCGAATTGTAGGACAACACGTGTTCGACTCATTAAATGCAAAGAGACGTACGTCCTTTCAAGTGTCATAAACCATTCAAGAACTTTTTCGTCAAGAAAAGAGAAGGTATTTTCTACTTCTTGGTCACATCAAGTTGAGTCACCGGAAAGTAGGGAGACAATTTGTATTGGGCAAAATTTGCATATTACAGGTGGATACTTCTCGAACAGACACGTGGCAGTTAAGACAGGTAAAAGATGAGTCAGCAAATGGCTAACACCGGTCAGAAACTTGTGACTGGTATTACATAAGTCCCGAAGGTGTCAAGATTGGAGAAGAGTATTTGAAAGTAAGGTACCAGTTGGAGAGGGCAGCACTAAAAGAGCAACCGTTACAAGAAATCATAGCATTTATTCTCAACCGTTATGCAGCTATTAAGAGGGGTTTTACTCACCGTAGGGAGGAGCATGATTTGAGACTCTTGTCCTATCTAATTTAGCTATAAGTAGTAATATTTGTACTCATCGAAGGACACAAAATACTTGTACGAAAAAGGGATGATACTATTCTCTCATTCTTTAAAGCTTTATGTTACGGTTGTTAATGTTTTCACATTGTTCTTGGCTCCGGAGAGTTCAATTCGAAGCCCAGGCTTATCGTTTTCTCAATTATTGTTATTTACTCGTTTTTCTAGTTCTTATTTTATTTTATTTGGTCAATTTAATCTACGTGTCTATAAACCGCGTAACAGATTCAACTGTACCTATTTGCGGGTAAATAGGAATTAATCTTGTTTACTGGCATAATCTTCTATGACATGTAAAAAAAATTCAGATATCTTGAAGAAATTCCATTGCCTTACTTGGCATCACAATTGACAAAGGCAATTACCCTAAGCAGAAGCTTAGCTGCAGATGTTGATACAATGACTCGGTTGACCGTTATAGCTGTTAAGTTTGTTTAACCTCTTTTAGTTCATGTATTAGGAAGTTTATTTAACGATACCTTTATTATTTTGTTCGTGAACTAGCGAAGATGAAAAAAAGTCAGAGTGTTAAATTAGGTACATGCACCGTGTTACGAGAAAATCTATAGATACCTATGTAGTTTTAACTATTTTATTCAAGCAAGTAGAATGAAGTAAACAAAAGAATCATTTCCTCCGCTTGTCTTCAAAAGAAATTTGAGTGATTTGAGAGCGTTCCTCCTATCATTTTCCAACAGTGCTGCAATTCCAAGTTCGTTCATCCCCCTCCTTTTTTGTGGTCAAATGCGGTTAAGTGTTGTTATAGAAACAGAGAACTCAGAAGCAACAGTTTTTACTTGGAAAAAAATAGATTAATTTTTGTTCAACCACTGCATAGTGAAAGCATTTGTACCTGTATTATGTCACATATGCTAGAGCTAATTCCATGTTAAACCTCTCTATTTCCAGTTACGTTTCGGCTGTTAAGAAGAAGAAAGTAACCTCCTAACTGAATTGATTATAGTTATTGAACTAAATCCAGAAGAGGGTTCGAGTTTCGGAATCTTGTTGAACTTAGAAATTTTCAAAGACTAGGAGTTGGATCACATTGACCCTGCTTTGGAGCCTTTTGACCATCAAGTCCTTAGTTCTATCCATATTGTTTTTCAAAAGAGCAAGCCAGAACTAATTTTCTAGTCTTTTAGGTACAGTTCTCCACATTCCACACACTGGTTTAATAGTCCCAGATATGATCTTCTTTTTCGATGAGGCACAAATCATAGAAGGCTTAGGATTAGAAATAATTTGATGCGCACATTTTAGTAATCAGGCAGCTCTATGGGTAAACGAAATATATAGATATTTTTCTGAGTGAAAAATTGACTGAAAGAACATTTTAACATTTGATCAATTCTCTTAAACATTGTCCCAATCAGAGCAGCACTAAAAACGGGACACAGGACACATTGCTATTGGGCACCATGACAAGATTTTGTTGAAGTAAAGCGATTTGGTCGAACAACTGGAAGCTGTTGAGATATGTGGAGTAAGAAGTTAAATAAGTAAAGCCTTTAGAAGCAAACAATGATGATATGAAAAAATATCTCCTATATAGCATCCAACAGTGTGATGCTTATTTCATTTCTAGAACATCTAGATGAACTGTCAGTTTCAGCGAATCGACTTCTGCTAGTAAAAAAAGCCTGGGTCTTTAGGCGAGGGCAATGGAACATCACTAGACAACATCAACACAAGTGATGACATGCTAGGCCTATCGTCCAGACCTACATGGAATGATCTTTGCACTTCAGACAGGTTTCTTGACTCCCTTATATGTGCATTCATTAGTTCCAAAACCCTTCCTTCATTGAAGAGCATCCACACCTGAACATTTGATAGATGAAATAAGTTTTACTAACATGATTTTTGCTCCATAAAAGATGGACAAAAAGAGTTCCTACATGTCCTAGAAGATTATGGTGATGGTCTGGATGGAAGAACCCTCTATTTCTCTTCCCTCTTAAAATCTCCAGTACTAGAACCCGAAATCCAAATACATCTAATTTCACTGAAAATATTCCTTCTTCTGGGTACTCCGGAGACATGTAGCCACTGTAGGACAATGTTAAAACAAAGAGAATAAGTAATTTTTTAGTGGAGTGCAAGTAGCTCATTGGTTTAGAGATTCTTACTATGTCCCAACCACTCTAGTTGCCATGGCTCCAGTCTCATTTCCTCCAAACTTCTTGCCATGACAAAGTCAGATATCATTGGGTTCAAATCAATATCTAGCAAAACATTGCTAGGTTTAAGATCTCTGTGGATTATCCGCAGTCTTGAGTCTTGATGAAGATAGAGAAGTCCTCGTGCAATTTCAATAACTAGTTTCTGGACACGTACGTTGCACCTGTATCCTTGGTTAATTTGTACATTTTAAATATCACACAGACATTACAAAGTATTTGAGCTATAATTCAAGAGTTAAAAATAAAAGTTTCACGTTGAAAATGATGAACATTGATATCACATACTGAATATATATGCAGCAGAGGTTCCTGGAATTTTTGCATCACTTTACCTCCTCATGATACCTAAATTTTAACAGATAAATCTGAAAGTTGTCTTGAACCTTTCACTTCTTTCTTCTTCTTGTTTGTTTAGCTTTGTTTCCTTTCCCATGTCTGATCTTGGCTACATGAACCTTCTTCTTTTCCACTCTAATTATATGCTTCGGCTTCAAAAAGGAGCTTTTAAATTGTCCAAAGTACTGAAATTGAATGAGAAAAAGTCTTAACCTTCATTTGGTTGATTTAAAGAAATAATTACAGAATAATAGTCCTATAACACTTCTTGTGACGACATCTCTCAAATCATGAATAGCAGAACATTATTGTCTTTGATTCTCATAGAAGGTCATGCAGAACAACCAGTTTCAAAGTTTACTTTTTTCTCACAAACGTTTTCGGCAAACATTTGCAGTTTAAAATCCGAAAGCAATTTAGTTATTTCTTCGAAATCACACATGAAAAATGTATATAAAAAAGGATAAGATTTATTTATAGACCAATCAAAAATAGGCATTTAAAATCAAATTTCTTTCCACAATTTTCTCAACAGCCAAACAAAAGATAAGAAGAGCCAATAATTTTCTCAAAACGCAGACACTCGTACCTGTTGGTACAATGAGAGTTCGCGGATTCAAAAGCAAAACATAAAACCGATATACTAAATCCTTTCACTTCCGATGTCCCCTAAACATAAAGTACAAACAAACTCCCAATTAATAAAATGCCAATTTGCTGGTAATCGAATGGAAAATTTCATAGTCTATCGAGAGGTTGCAATACCTCGATAAATCAAGATAGAAATTTATACTCTGCTACAAAAAGGTAAGACTTCTTGAAAATAAAAGTCTTAGAAACTGAGGGCTTTTCATCTTTCTTTATCTTAAATGCCTTATCCTTTGATTGAGTAACTTATTTAGACACTAAATATTTTAAAATGAGATAAACAGAATAATGATGAAATTTTGAAGAAAAAAAAAGAGAAAAAGATAAATGGCTTCCTTGGCTTAGGAGATTTTCCATCTCACCTTCTCTAGAAAAATATTATGTATGCTATCAAGAACAGTTATATAGACGTATTATTACACCATAAAACCTTTTTTTCTCGTTTCCTTTAGTTTTCTTTAATTCCTTGAATGTGCTAAAAGTTTTAACTTATACGTTCTTATTTTTGGAATCTAATGGTCATGTCCATGTAATATTTCAAAAAAGAAATGTCCATGTAATATATGTATGAGCAAATTATATACGGTTAAAACCGGTCCTCGATCATGAAGATCGATCGAGGATGGCATCTCAGTCAAGGGGTATCTTCATGGAGAGCCCGAACGAATTCCGAGATGGGGGCATCGAGTGTCGGGGCGTCCGAATCGACCGAGGCAACATCGACCGACACAGGTCCCGAACATCGATGCCCGAAAGTAATTACCAAGCTCGAAACCAAGGTCGAGGTTCCGATCTGACACCGAGCTCGAGTCAGTATCGAGCTCACAGACAAAAGTTGTTACAACCGTACCAAAGGAGAGATTCTTGGCGGGAATTAAGGAGGAGACACACCATCATGGGTCCTCCACTAGTTATATTATTTTATTATGTTGTTGTAGATAAAATAGTGATCCTTGGCTATAAAAGGCAAGATAGATTGTAATAGAAGCATCTTCCCTGAGATTAAGAATTTAGTGTGTTTATCTTTCTAAGCTCACGAAGTATCTTTATTCATCATTTTCTGTTTTGCATCATAAATACGTGTATTGTTATCTTCAGGTCAAAGGAATCTACTTACCCTTAGAACCATACATAAATTCAATGTTATCCGATTTTTCAGGTAAACAGTTTGGCACCCACCGTGGGGCTAAAGATAACAAGTGATTATTTGATACAAATATACAGTACACTCCAGCTTACAACTTCATACCAGCAATGGCTCTGCCAATCGACCTCGAAGCCGGCCTTCAGGATGAAACCAACAACTTGGTGCCCGGGGCCGAAAGGTTACCCAACAACGGCAACGAGGCTCGAATCGAGGAACCCGAAATTCGAGCCGAAGTTCCAGTAGATAACAATTCACGAATAGCTCTAGAAGTGAATCAGCGTTCCGAGCAGGAAAGAAGCGTTCAGGGTGGCGCTCGACCCGTAGCCCGAGACACCCACAGCACGGGGGAAATCAGGGTCAGCTTGCGTATAATTTTTGAAATGCTACAAGCCCAACAAGTAGCGATAGCTCAGCTGCAAAGCCAAACTCATATGCAAAGTAAGCCAAACTCCAATCCACCTCTTCGAGAAGTAACCCCCAGAACGGAGCCCGACACAGTGAAATCGAACGAGCGAGAATCAGGAACCGCTCCTGAAATTGCTAAACTGCTCGAGGAACTCACAAAACGAGTCGAAGCCAACGACAAAAAATTCGAAACATATAATGCTAGGATCGATCAGATTCCGGGGGCTCAGCCCATGATGAAGGGGCTGGATTCGAAGAAATTCATACAAGAGCCTTTTCCATTGAGCGCGGCCCCGAAACCGATCCCAAAAAAGTTTCGTATGCCCGTAATTCCCAAATATAATGGTACGACCGATCCTAACGAACATCTCACCTCCTATACATGTGCCATCAAAGGCAACGACTTGGAAGACGATGAGATCGAGTCCGTATTGTTGAAAAAGTTCGGAGAGACCCTCGCAAAAGGAGCAATGATCTGGTATCACAACTTGCCACCAAATTCTATAGATTCTTTTGCCATGTTAGCAGATTCGTTCGTAAAAGCACATGCTAGTGCCATAAAGGTCGCAACGAGGAAATCGGATTTTTTCAAAGTAAAATAAAGGGGTGACGAAATACTGAGGGAATTCGTATCCCGGTTTCAAATGGAACGTATGGATTTGCCACCAGTCACAGACGACTGGGCCGTACAAGCTTTCACCCAAGGGTTGAACGGACCGAGTTTGACAGCATCACGTCGGCTGAAACAAAGCTTGATCGAATACCCTGCAATAACTTGGTCGGATATACACAACCCGTATCAATCGAAAATCAGGGTCGAAGATGATCAATTGGGATTTCCGTATGAACCCACGCGTCA
>AWOL01S0005973.1:15556-36935 GCA_000715115.1 Nicotiana otophora
AGTTTCAGTAAAACTTATGAATGTAACTTGTGATGACTTTCATCGACTTTTGTTCCACAACTCGCTTGACTTCAAAACATAACACACGGATGTCATACGACTAATATAAATCATAACATAATCTCCTTATCATGTTAAGCACCCTAGTCTCACCCCAAAGGTATATGTTATAACATTCCCAACTTGTCGACTTTCGACGAAACATTATTTTCTTCAATTGCTTTAGCTTCTGAACCGTCCAACCCTCTTTGTACTTGTTGTTCATGATCTTCAATATTTGTAACCTCAGAGGTAACATGATTAGTTTGCTTACGATGCATTTTTACGTACGAAAATATAGGGTGTAACAAAGATGGCTATGAGGGTGATGATGAAATATGGATACATATAAGAAACATGGTTGGGAGCCATGACAAACGGGATCACAGAGCCAATTGAACCTAATAGGTTGAAAGGAATGGCCCGTATAGGAGATCAACCTCCGGTGGGGAAATCTCATACCGGTAGCTCCAGGGAAAAGGTTTTAGTGCCAGAGCATGTTTCAAGTTCGGCCCAGAGTTTAGTACCGGAAGATTATATCATCGATAGGATGAGAAGGATGTTCGTGAATATTATTGAAGAGTGCTGTGAAGGTACTAACATCAAGACATTGACCATCAGGGATGCTGAACCAGGGGAAGAGCTGCAAAACTGGACCGCCATTCCATCGTTGGTTCGCTGGGAGTCTTGGTAGTGTTGAAAAGCACACGCTCAATTGAGGCCTACACCTTGTCTGTACCTTTTTGCCATTGGTCTATTTTTAATGCTTATACGTTCGCCTTTGATGAAATAAAAAGAATCATTTCCTTAAAATATTGAAACTTTATTTATCGCTTCATTTATACTTAGTTTTTTCTTTTCAGTAATCAAAATGCTAAAAACCTGCGTTCTGCAATTGTGACATGTAAAGAAACCGTCGAGCAAAACGACCTAGATTATGTGGAGTATGACGAGAGTATGATGACAGAAAAACTCCCACAAGAGATAGAACAGCTAGAGAGTCAGAAAAAGCCCAACCTCAAAGAAACGGAAGTGGTCAACCTCGAAAGTGAAGAACACGTGAAAGAAACCAGAATCATCATTCATCTAGAAGCTAAGCAGAACGATGAACTGGATGAGCTCCTCCGACAATACATCATTGTGTTCCCGTAGTCATATGATTACATACCGGGATTATGTACTGGCATTGTCAAGCATCTTTTGCCCACTAATCCTACCAGACTGCCGGTCTAGAAGAAACCTAGAAAATTCAAACCTGACCTAGAAAATTGCAGTTGTTTGTGGATTGTTTCGCTAGGTACCACAAAATATTGATGCACGAGGAAGACACAAAAAATACAACCTTCACAACACCTTGGGGAGTTTACTGCTATAGAGTCACACCATGCCACCTACACTAGGGCCATGAAGACCCTTTTTTCATGACATGATTCATAAGGAGATCGAAGTGTATTTGGATGACATCATCATAAGTCTCAAAAGAGTTCAAAGGACTTGGACGATTTGAAATTGAATCCGGCAAAGTACGCGTACGGAGTCCTTACTAGAAAACTATTAGGCTTCATTGTAAGTAGGAAAGGAATAGAATTGGACCCATCAAAAATAAAGGCCATTCTGGAATTTCCACCACCCAAGAGTAAGAAAGATGTGATGAGTTTCCTAGGTAGACTAAATTACATCAGTCGTTTCATAGCCAGTCCACCGTATTCTGTGAACCCATTTTGAAGTTGCTGAAAAAGGATGTTGCCACCATAATGGGCAGAAGAGTGTCAGAAAGCCTTCGACAAAATCAAGGAGTATTTATCAAATCTGCAAGTGTTGGTTCCCCCCGCCCCAGAATCCATTGTTGCTATATCTGTCAGTCTTGGATAACACCTTCAGTTGTGTGTTGGGAAACTATGACGAGACTGGGAGAAAGTAGCAGGCCATCTATTACTTATGTAATAAGTTCACGCCATGCGAGGCCAAATATACTTTGATAGAATGCACTTGTTGTGCTCTGACTTGGATCGCCCATAAACTAATGCATTACATGTTACTACGCATCTGATATCTCGCGTCGAACCGCTTAAGTACATCTTCCAAAAACCGATGTCTACCGAAAAGCTAGCTAAATGGCAAATTCTCCTCAACGAATTTGACATTGTGTACGTAACTCAGAAGGCTCTCAAGTGGAAAGCTTTAGCCGACCACCTCGCAGAGAATCCAGTATACGGGGATTACGAGACACTCACTACGTATTTTCCTGACGAAGAGATATTATTTACTGTAGAAGATATGTCACGCCCCAAACTCAGGAAACGCAACCGGTGCTAAACAAAGTAAACCCAGTCGAGCAAGTCTAATTTACATTAACCTCTCATCATTACTCATGTATGATTTACCATAACATAATTAGATCTTGACTTTCATATTGAATACATTTGGCTCAATAGCCAATATTTTCTTTCTCGTGATGGTTACACAACTTTATAAATAGTTGTAAATATTGTGAACATAAATACATGACATAACTCAAATCTTTAATTACATGACCCACAGTGTACAAGGAGCTTCTATGATAGTAGATACCTATATACATAAAATGAACTAGACCCAAACAACTACTAGAACTGTAGCGGGCTCACCATAAGCTGAGTAGTGAAGAAGATCCCTATCGAAAGTGCATATCATCCTGTAGAAGTATACCTGCATTCATTAAAAGATGCAGCGCCCCCGACAAAAGGGACCTGAGTACATGTGGAATAGTACTCGTATGTAAGGCAGTCAAAACAATATATGAAAATACGGTAACTCAAATAAGAAACAAATAGAGTACATCAAGAAAGTACGAAACATCCCATAGGATCACAATTCAAGTCTTATTATACTTGCATCATTCTAAAATTCTTTTAGGATAAACTGAGCCATATGAACTATAGGTGGAACACATAATAAAATGTAATTGTAACAACATGTACAAACAAGGCCAATGAAAGTGGAACCTTCCTCCCTTATTTTACACATATAAATTTCATAAACCGTCCTTAGTGTTCACACATCATATTGTACGTATGCGTCTCATAGAACGTTCACAGTATCACCTATACAATACACATGTGTTGCATAGACAGTTCACAGTGTTTACTTACACAACACACACATGCATTTCATAGGCCGTTCACAGTGTTTACTTACACAATATAAATACACTTGTTCAAGGTCTTGAAAATACAAAATGAATATGATGAATCATGGTAACAATAAAAGGGCTTAGATTTCCGTTAACATCAACAAAATCTATTAAGACCTTCCATTAACATTTATACATATTAAGTTGGGGATCCTCTATAACCACCTTCACACAAAGCGGCCCTTTTGCCACACCCCAACAGATGCGGGTGGAGGTGTATCACAATACCATAATCTCTACATAAAGCGGCACTGCCGCCTCACCCCAATATATGCAGGTGGAGGTGTATCACAAAGCCACAATCTCTATACAAAGTGGCCCTGCCGCCTAACCCCAATATATGCGGGTGGTGGTGTACCACAATACCACAATCTCTACACAACGCGGCACTGCCGCCTCACCACGATATATGCGGGTGGTGGTGTACCACTATACCAGAATCTCTCCACAACTTGGCCATGACGCCTAACCCCAATATATGCAGGTGGGGCTACATCACATTACCACAATCTATACACAAAGCAGCCCTGTCACCTCACCCCAATATATGTGGGTAGGGGTGTATCACAATACCACAATCTCTACATAAAGCGGCCCTTCCGCCTCACCCCAATATATGCGGGTGGGGGTGTATCACAATACCACAATGTCTACACAAAGCTGCCCTTCTGCCTGACCCCAATATATGCGGGCGGGGGTGCATCACATTACCATAATCTCTACACAAAGCGGCCCTGCCGCCTCACCCCAATAAATACGGGTGGAGGTGTATCCCAATACCAAAAACTCTCTACACAAAGCAGTCATTCCTCCTCACCCCAATATATGTGGGTGGAAGTGTAATTCGAATACAATAATCTCTATACAAAACGGCCTTGCTGGCTCACCCCAATATATGCGGGTGGGGGTGTATCACAATACCATAATCTCTACACAAAGCGGCTCTGCCGCCTCATCCCAATATACACAGGTGGTGGTGTATCACAATACCACAATCTCTACATATCACGGTCATGCCGTCTAACCCTAATATATGCGGTGGGGATATATCACAATACGATAATCTCTACATAAAGTGGCCTTGCCGCCTCACCCTAATATATGTGGCTGGGGGTGTATCACAATATCATAATCTCTACACAAAGAGGCCCTGCCGCCTCACCCCAATATATGCGGGTGGGGGTGTATCACAATACCATAATCTCTCCACAAAGCGGCCCTACCTCCTCACCCCAATATATGCGGGTGGGGGTGTATCACTATACCACAATCTCTACACAAAGCGGCCCTGCCGCCTCACCCCAATATATGCGGGTGGTGGTGTATCACAATACCATAATCTCTACACAAAGCGGCCCTGCCGCCTCAACCCAATATATGTGGGTGGAGGTGTATCCCAATACCACAATCTCTACACAAAGCGATCATTCCTCCTCACCCCAATATATGTGTGTGAAGGTGTATTCCACAATACCAAAATCCCTACACAAAGCGGCCTTGCCGCCTCACCCAATATATGCAGGTGGAGGTGTAATCCCAATCATAATACTATATATAAACTCAAAGTAACATAGTTTGTCATTACATTTAAGGTCGTAATTACTCATATCATTGGAATGATTCATGTTCATGCTCATCATGGAGAAACACAACTCATTATATTAGCACATGCATGGTAATTCAATAAGTCGATTTCAATGGCACATGGGCGCAACTCTTTTTCTTAAGGTTCATCATCCCTTCCATCTCATTATTCACTCCCTTGACATCTTGAGGTCATTATCTAGGTTCATGACTCTTGGGGACATAACAATCAATGTCATTTACATACATTATTTCAGAAGCATACAAATATAGTTGAAACTATTTGGGACATACAACACTTCATAATTCCCATTTAGGAAACGACCACATTTCATATTCATACTATAACTTACTTGTACTTTACATGGGTGATCATTGAACATTAAGAGAATTTAGAACATTTAGGAACATCATAGTCTTTACTCGCAAGAACGTAGGGGCTTATAACACATTGGAAACAAAAGTACAAATACATAGATCTCATAACCTTTCACACCATATATCACTTAATCCGTACTTTCAACCACTTACAAATATTATTATTTCATTGGATCTCTTGGCCATATATATGATTCTTCTTTCATGGCACAATGACCGTATTTCATATTCCACACTTTTATATCTTTCCTTTCATGGATCATCATCATAAATATCAATATATACAATATTCCGGAAATCACAACTTTAGGTTCATTGGCAATGAAGACTTTAAGCACAATGGATTTATTTCCAAATAATGGTGTAAAATGATTGGCAATCGAAGCACAAGTTAAAATCATAAACGAGTAACACACCATTTATCCTTGAATTACTTTTCCACAAAAGGGCAATGCACCATTTCAACTCGTGATTATGTAAGATCTCAAAACATATTGCAAATACCTACCAACATAGCATTAGTTCGAACAACCACATTTGTACATGACTTGAGTACATAAGCTTTTGGATAATTCTATTTTTGGAGTCAATTTGGAACAGTTGAATCAAAGCTCATTTATTAACCTTTCTCATGTTATTTCATTTCATTGGTACCCTTGGCCACAAGTATAACTTTCATTCTTGGCACGGTGGCCACACTTGATATGAACACTCTCTTATTTCTATTTCGAGCATTTTTATATATTATCAACTACAAGGCATTTCAAATCATGACTTTAGGTACACAACACATATGAGCAATTTAGTGTCATAAGCGTGTCAAGTTTTTCTCATACAATTCGGTATACTAGCTTTCATTTGGAACACGACTCAAAGCCATAACATTTTAATACACATGTCATTCTTCAATACAACCCCTAAGGATAACATCATATGATAAGAGCATCCGGAACATATTTCGAACACATACCTTTCAAAACAAAGCTTATTCGGAATAGTTAATTTATAAAGAATAACTCGGGACTTACAAGAACATCATGGGATTCAATTCTAGGAAAGAAGTTTAGCCAACATACCTCAAATCCGTCCCTTAATGATACTACAATGATCCACTACACTAAGAAACTTCAATTTACAATGACAATATCCAATGGAACCAATATTAGTAACAAATGCCATACTTTAGGTCATTTATGAACTTTATCAAACACCTAGTAGGAATGAATCTCTACATCTCTTACACATAGAATTAGTTCATCCAACTAATACCGTTTACCAAAAATTCATCCCACCATCATTCTTAAATAATTCATAACTTCCAACATCACATACATGACCATCCATCCACACCCAACTAACAAAGTTCTATCAAATACTCACCTTTCAATCTCTACAATGGTTACGTATTTAAATTGGGAACTTATGGCTTCTAATTACCATACCATAAGTGCCAATACTTAATTTATACTCATAGTTACATAATATATCCATACATGTAAGTCTAAGGGTGTAGGATTACCTTTTGGAATAAATCTTGCAAAACCCTCCTTTGAGTTCTTGAAGAAATATATTGAAAATCTATGAATCTTATGGAGGATTGAGTTAGTTTTATGGTGGAATTGATGGAATGAAACACCAAATTAGTAGGTATTACTCACCTTGAATATGGGGGAAGTTGGAGGTCTTGAGAGAGTGGAGGCAAACCCCAAAGTTCGGCCAAGACAAATGGGGTAAAATGAACCCCAAATGAATATATAGCATTTCGGGTGCCACAGGTGGCGCCAGGGGGCTGTCTGTGGCACTGGTTCTAGTACCTTAAAGAAATCCCATTGCCAGGGATAGTGCCCCGCACTACCCTGGGTGCTGGCGATGGGAGATCATTTCTATCTTGCCCGAAAATGGGCATAATTCTCTCATACGATGTCTGAATTCGACGATTCGTTTTGCTATGGTTCCGTAATTTCAATAAGGATCTAATGCTTCAATCAAAATTGAATTTGGCATTAATTTTGTTAATATGATACCACTTATACTCAAAGAAACAATGCTGTTGAAACACTTTCGATGTCAAAATAATGCAGTTCCACCCCATAGGTCTCCTTTGATACTCAAATACGTTATTCCCGAATACCGTTATCGCACTTAGAAATACTAAATCATTAGAAAATTTTAATGGGACCTTACAAGATATTGTAGAATCATACCCTGGATAGAGAATGATTTTCGATGGAGTAGCGAACTTTAAAGGAGTTGGAATTGGGGTAGTCCTAAGATTCCCTTGTACCAATAATATGGTTGAATACGAAGCGTGCATCCTTGGGATCAGAATGTAAGTCAACATGAACATCAAAGAACTTTTGGCCAAAGGGAATTCAGATCTATAGATACACTAAGTCCAAGGGGAATGGTCCACCAAAAATGTCAAGATCCTTCTATACCTGTGTGAAAGAGGTATAACTTCCGTACAAGTTGTTTTGAGATATAGCACATCGTTTGGCTGTTTGAGGCCTTGGGTATCTTCACGTGTTATATCATGACTTGTACACATAGTCAAAACTGAATTTCGTGATGTTCAGAGTTGATTCGGATGGAAATGTTTTATTTCGGATGCTTTAAGTTGGAAAAGTTGGCAAAGGATTGACTATTGAGTAAACGGTCTCGGAATCAGGATTTGAAGGTTCCAATAGATTCCTATGATGATTCCGAACTTGGCCGTATGTTCGGATTAAGTAAAGGGTCGCCCGGGAGCATTTAGGCACTTATTATGGAAAGTTGGCATTTTGAAGGTTTTAGAATTTCTTATGTTTGGTTAGAGGTGGAGTTTCATGTTATCGATGTTCATTTGGAGTTACGAGCATTGGAATAGGTACGTGTCGTTATTTGTGACTTGCACGCAAATTTTACCGTCATTCCGGGATGTTTAAGTATAATTTGGACGCGTTCAGCGATGTTTAAAAGTTCGTAAGTTTAAAGAAATATTTCAATCATCGATTCTTATTTTTTATGATTTTTGAGGTGATTTGAGGCCTCGATCAGGTCTGTGTTATGTTATGGAGCTTGTTGGTAAGTTCGAACGGGGTCCCGAGGGCCTCGGGTGTGTTTCGGATGAGTCACAGATCACTTTGGAGCTTTGTTGTATTGCTGAAGGGACTGAGTACTGGTGCAATCGCACGTGTGGAAAAAGGGTCGTAGATGTGACTCCGCAGAAGCGTCTAGGCAAGAGCAGGAGCGGATTTTGTTGGGGAGGACAGGGACCGCAGATGCAGTCAAGTTTCGGTAGACGCGGAATCGCACCTGCGGATGAGGCGACCCAAAAGCGTGAGCGCAGATGCACTGAAGTGGCCGCAGATGCGGTTGATGACCTGGGTTGGGCTCTTGTAGGTGCGAGTTTGAAACCGTAAAACCAATTGTCGCAGAAGCGACCATGGGACCGCATAAGCGAGATTTTCTGGGCAGACGTGGATTTAAGAATGGGATTTGGCTCTTTTTCTTTCATTTTTCACCTGGGTTGGCCGAATTTGGGTAGCTATTTTGAGGATATTCCGATCGAGCAACATGAGGTAAGTGATTCCCACCTATTGCAAGTTTCATACTTTGATTATATATTGATTTTAACATGGAAATGCATGGGAATTATAAGATTTGACGAGAAAAAAACTAGAATAGAGAATTTTAGATTTTAACCATGATTTTGGAAGTGGAATTAGGATTAAATTATATATTTGAGTTCGTAATGTTATCGGTAATGTTTATCTTCGAATGATTTCGGAATCCGGGCATGTGGGCCTCAGGGTTGACTTGGTTGACTTTTCGAGCGGAGTTGGGAATCAATATAAACGGTTAAATTGTACGTGTTGGGGTATATTTTAATTGCTTTGCACATTGTTTAACTAGTTTTAATTGATGGCCATTGGTTCGAGGTGTTAGAGAGACGTTGGATCCAGTTATGGGACTTCGAAGTAGGTAAGTCTCGTGTCTACTAGCACCCACAACTAGTAGTTCATAACAATAATAAAGATAAAACTCATAGAGTAAATGATAAATAGTTTTAGCAACTAAATTCCTAAACAATTTACAACCATTCTCAAAACCAGGTATCACAAGTGCATGATCTTTTACTAGAGAATTAAGAATAAAATACAGCATCTGTCGAGAATACAAATTAGATAGGAAAATATAATAACTCTGAAGAAGACTCTATTGGCTGCAGATCGTAATACAGAATGCAGCTCACCAATGCCGCTAGACATATATAGACCTGCACAATAAAATGTGCAGCAAGTGCAGCATGGGTATGAAAGATAACGTGTACCCAGTAAGTATCAAGCCTAATCTCGAAGAGGTAGAGACGAGATGGCCGACTTTGACACTCACTATGAGTCAATAATAATAAATAAAATAAAAATAGAAATATCTAGATCGACATGATTTATATAATTTACAATGATTTTCTTTAACCAGCAGAAATAATTAAATTCTTTAAATTCCAATAAATTTCCAATATATCAATTAGCCTTATTTACAAGAATAAAAATAATTTTATTAACTAGCAGAGATAATTAATTCTTTCAATTCCAATAATTTTTAATTTATCAATTAAATTCCTTCAAATGCGACAATTCCCAATCTATTAATTAAATTCACAAGCTGTAATTAAAATAGCAAAGTATCGAGTAATTATTATTATTATTAGGTACGATTTCTGTCGAGGTCGTACGGCCCGACCCAGAGTGTCGCGTACACTTCCGAGGGACGTGCGGCATGATCCATAGATACATCTATCCTGCCGAGGCGTTCGGCCCGCTCCTCAAAAAAGGAGGACATTTTCTTATGTACCTCCGGAAGGAGAGTATATTCATTATAAGATAAATACGAGAGGATGAACAATTCCTTTTAGTAATTAATTAATTTAAACAGAAAATTAAATATATGAGATTTCCATCTTTATTATATTTCCTAACAATTCACAATATATATGTCAAATAATTTAATTAAATAAAGAATATAATTTACACAAGTAATTGATGATTTGAGTCCTAAACTACCAAGACTTTAGCATTAATAGTAGCTACGCACGGACTATCGTCACCTTGTGCATACGTAGCCCCCAAAATTAGCAACAATTATGAATTTAATTACCTATGGGGTAAATTACCCCTCACAAAATTAGACAAGAGACTTACCGCGTCTCAAAGTCCACTTTCCGATTACCACGTCGTGTAAATTTCTCAATTGGATGCCGAACAATCCGAAGCTATCCAAATATTATACAAATAATTAATACATGTTCAATAATTCAAATTTAGGCTATTAAATAAATTACCCTAACCAAAACAGTAAGATTTTTAAAATTCACCCCAGGCTCACGTGCCCGGATCCTGGAAATTTTTGGATGAAAACGTTACCCATAATCTCCGGTGCGCATTTCCCTCTTTGGCCTGGCACCGCACCTGCGGGCAATTTACTCGCTTCTGCGCAAGCGCAGGTGCGCCCATTCCTTCGCATCTACGGTTTCTAGGCAACTCCTCTCCTTAGCACCTGTGGCTTATGGTTCGCACCTATGAGCTCGCACCTGCGGCTAGCTCATGCGTAGGTGCGATTCTGACTGAAGCTGGAAGCTTCAGTTTTGGCTCCCAATTTCCAACTTGGTCCGAGCCTCGTCTGATTGACACTCGGGGTCACCGGGACCCCGCCCGAACATACCAACAAGTTTGAAATCATAAAACAGACTCGCTTGAACCCTCGGAACGTGTAAAACAACATCAAAACTAAGAATCACAACTCAAACCAAACTGATTCAACTTAAAATTTTCAAGTTCTTTAGTTTACTTCCAATACGCCGAAACATACTTAAACTACTCAGAATGACACGAAATGTTTCGTGCAAGTCTTAAATCACTATATAAAATTATTCCCAAACTCGGAATTCCAAAAGGACATCCATTGCTCCAAAACAAATTTAAAGTACTTTAAACCTTTAAATAGTCAATTTTTACTATTAAGCGCCAAAACGCTCCCGGGTTATCCAAAACCCGATTCAAACATAGGCCCAAGTCCGAAATCATCACTCAAACCTATAGGAACCGCCAAATCCCGATTCCAGGATCGTTTTCTCAAAATGATGACCGAAGTAAAACTTGGCCTTTTAAGGCTAACTTAAGGAACCAAGTGTTCTGATTTCAACCCGAACACTTCCAAATCCCGAATCAACCATCTCCGCAAGTCATAAATAATTACAATCACATACGGGAAGTTTTATTTTTGAGGGAACGAGGTTCTAAAGTTAAAATGACCGGTTGGGTCATTACATAATCGTGCATTATATCGTTAGCCATCCAAATATTCACAAGATTATCCTTCCACTGATGCCTGGCATTTTATATGGTATCCCCTTTTCGTTTGATACTGGTACTTGATACATCTGAGTTTTTGAAATGGAATACGAGACTGTGAAATTTATATCTTTAAAAGAAAATTTTGGAACATTATGTAACTTACAATTTTACCCCATTATTGTTGTTGTACTTCATATCTGCTTATGATTTATCATATTGCTTTATTGTACCTCTAGTAAGTGTCGATGTTGCCCCTCGTCACTAGTTCTCCCGAGTTAGACTAGATACTTACTGGGTATGCGTTGCTTTACTTACTCATGCTACACTTCTGCACATATTGTGCAGGTATATGTATTTCTTGTGGTCTTTTGGGCGCAAAGGCACGACTATTACGGGGACTTTACTGTGAGCTGCATCCCTTGTTACGATTCGCAACATACAGAGTCTCCATCAGAATTATTTATATTTTCCCATCTAACTTGTATTCCAGACAAATGATGTATTGTTTTGTACCTTATATTAGATGCTCATGCACTTGTGACACCGAGTTTTGGGGATGCCCTAAAATTTGTTTATGGATTGTTTCACACTGATGCATTTTTACTTATTATTTTAATTAAATTGTGCGTAACTACAATCTATTTTAATGTACCGACCTCTCTATCTAAATAAGATTCATGATTTTAAATATAAAAAAATGAATAATTAAGTGTTGGCTTCCCTAACGACAATGTTGGGCGCCATCACAGCCTATAGTGAATTTTGGGTCGTGACACTATTGAAGGATAATTTTCCACTGCGTTTAATATAACTTTGTCGTTGATCTTTCTCTACTTGTTCAACTATATTTTCATTGTTGTTGATTGAATAACTCTCAATTAACTATGCCTATTTAGTGTGTACTGTTTGAGAGAGAGTGAGGGTATAGGTAGTTGTTGAACAACACCACTTCTAACATATTTGATAGATCAATATGGAGGGTTTAAATGAGGGATTAGCGATAACAAAACCTTGGTGTAGTCGTAGTGAGCGGTGAATTAGTGGCAACTAGCGTAGTTCGAGATAATAGGTCTAGTAAATTATGGTACTTGCTCGAGAGAGAGCTAAAACACCCAAAACTCACGATTGATAGAGAATACTAAGGCGAATTTATAGAAAATGTAGAAGGGGGATTCCGACAATAGGGTAAATCTTAACCCTATACTTTTTACAATATTGTCTATAACATTTGCTCTATTAGTTATAAATTACTGCATATTAATTACTTTCCTCTTAGTTAGTAAAAATTCAAATTGTTATTTAATACTTCTGAAGGTTGATTTCTTGAATTTGTGTTAAACTAGTGGTTATAATTAGTAGGTTAATTCCTTGTGAGATTCGACTCTGAACTTGTAAATCGAATTATATTTTCAATGACCGCCAAACCTCTTAGGAGGCATAGTTGGGCATGATCAAATTTTGGAGCCATTGCCGGGGAACAAACGGTGTAGTTGTAGTTGTAAATATTGCTAGGTTTCAACTTTGAACTTTTATTTTCTTTTTTTGGTATTTGAATGTTTTTTTAATCTTAGTATGACTTGTTGATTTGAGAAACATGGCATCTTGGAATTATGGGAGTTTTGATGTTGGTAATTCTGTTATTGATCGTCCTTGTGCTTATTATTGGGAAATCAACTGTGAAACATTTGTCAAAATAATCCGGAGAGCGAGTTATGTGCACCAACACAATCTTATGTGTGCAATGTATGTGATGTTTGTGGTGGTCAAGATGGCCACTTTTATGGTTGTTCTTATATTTCTCATCCTCCCCTAACCCCTGATTACGATGATTCTACTTTCTCTTGTGATGTTAACAAGAATAAAAACCCCGGGGAAGTTGACCTGAAGGAGACCAAAGATATGTTAAAGATCATCATGGAACGAAACAATGAGAAACAACTTCAAATACAAAGGCTATGAGATACTATCCAAAGGCAAGAGGCAACTATTCTTAACCTAGAGGCACAAGTGAGTCAATTGGTTGAAGCATTTAATGCTCAACAAGCTGATATTGTAGATAGTAGCAAAAAGGAGCATGCATTAAATGCAGAAATTGAGGTGCTAATGGAGGAGTTCAGACTAGAACACCAAATATCAATCAAACAAGAATATAAGGATGTCGATGTTGTAAAAGAGATATTAGACTCAACCAAGGACATTGATGGTACATATTTAGTTGACTCTAAAGTCATTGGTGTTGAGGATGTTGGCAATTCCAATGTTCATGTAGTTAAGCGCATTGGTCCACACTCCAAGCATTTTTTCACATTGTATTTGAATGATGATATAGAAATAGAATCATCCAAGCCAATTGAGGAGTCAAGGAATGAGGAACAATGTGCCTACATTATGGAATTCTTCTTGCCTGAAAGTCAGGATTACATAACTCATGCAAAGGACAAAAAGTAAAGAATACTACATTATTTTCTTAGGGAAATTAGATTTATTCGACACACTTGGAGCATAGTAGAAAACTTGAATCAAAACTTGGGGTTCAATTCACAATCACTTGTTGGAAGGAAACCCATGTTTACTGCTTTCTTTTATTTTATTTTTTTTATTTTTCTTTATTATTGTATTATTCTTGCAAGGTTGTTTTTGATTTCTCTATGAGCATGGGAAGCATTGATATTTGAAGAAAGCAAAAGCAAGTTAGACGGTAAGAACTAAGTGTGGGATTCCCACACAAAGAACTAAGTACGGGAGATGTCTAAGTACCCCATGAGCTGCTAATGCTTCAGCCTTTAACCTACCAGGGGGTTTCTTTTAGCCTCTTGTATTTATGAGTATGCATTGGGAATAATGCACAATTTTAGGTTTGGGTAGAAGAGACTGTTTGGATGTTTTCCTTTTGTGTTATTTTATGTGTATTAAAAAAAATAAAAAAAATCTAATTAGGAAGAAATAATACCTATTGGTTTTTCTTCTAGCCACGATTCTTTTCCAAGGGATAATTCTTTGAACCGGGTAGTGGTTTTTAAATTTTTTATAGTAGATTAGGATTTAGGGAATAAAACAAGGAAGGTGAGATTTATATGCGCCATTTTGACTTGTTTGGTAGTAGCATATTTGCCTCTAGCATATGTATTACCTTCCCTAGTGTAACGACCCGGCCGGCCGTTTTGAGAATTAGAGCCCTGATCCCCTAATATCTGCTTTCCCCACATTTGTTTCTACTTTTGGGACTTTCCGGAGTGATTGGTTATGAAATGCAGAGAGTTTTGGGACACTTAGTCCCTAGTTGTGAGTTTAAGCCTTAGAGTTTGGATCGTAGTCGGAACTGTGTGAAGACGTATCCGAAATGGAATTTTGTCAACTCTGTTAGCTCCGTTGAGTGATTTTGGGGTTAGGAGCGCGTCCGCAATCTATTTTGGAGGTCTGTAGTAAATTTAGGCTTGAATTGGCGAAAGTTAGTTTTTCGGCGATTTCGACCGATAGTGAAAATTTTGATATCAAGCTCGGAATGGAATTCTGAAAGTGTCTGTAGGTTCGTAGTGTCATTTGTGACCTGTGTGTAAATTTTGAGGTCATTCAGACTAGATTTGATGTGGTTCGGCGTCGTTTGTAGAATTTGGAAAATTTTAAATTCTTAGGCTTAAGTCAGTGCTTAATTCATGATTTTGGTGTCGTTCGACGTGGTTTGAAGGCTCAACTAAGTTCGTATGGTATTTTAGGATTGGTTGGTATATTTGGTTGAGGTCTCGGGGGCCTCGGGTGTGTTTCAGCTGCTTAACGGGTGAAATCTTGGACTTAGAGGAATATTTGGTTTTGCTGGTTCTGGTGTTTTCGCACATGCGGTGGGGAGTCCGCAGATGCATCCTCGCAGAAGCGAGGCTTGGATTGCAGGTGTGCTTTTAGGGCTGGAAGTCAGTGGTCGCAGATGCGACGAGTGAGCCGCAGGAGTGGAGCGGCATATGCGGAAGGGCAGTCGCAGATGCAGAGGTAAGAAGGACCACAGGTTCCACAGAAGCGGACGATTGAGCACAGAAGCGCATTCGTAGGTGCGGACTCAAGCGCGCAGGTGTGGACCCAGCGCGAATAAGTGACCTTCATACCTGCGATGATTTTTCCGTAGGTGCGTGACCGTAGATGCGGCCCCATGAGCGCAGGTGCGGAAATCGCTGGGTTGAAGAGGCAGCTTTGAGGGTTCATCCCTCATTTTTCACCAATTCGATTTAGGGCTCGGTGGGAGACTATTTCTCGAGGAATTTTGAAGGATAACTATTGGGTAACTAATTCTAACTCTATTTTGATCATAATACATTAATCTATTGTTGTTTTTCCTCTTCTAATTAAGGAAATTGAGGGTAGAAGTTTTGAAATGGGGGAAAAGGTTCCCCAATTGAAAATCTAAGATTTGAATGGGAATTTGATGTTGGATTTACATGAATTTTGTATGAGTGAACTCGTGAGTGAATCGGTGTTCATAATTTGAAATTTTTACCATATTTCGAGACGTGGGTCCGGGGAGACGTTTTGGATGTTTTTTCTAATTTCACTCTTTAGCTTTGAATTAATTAACTAAATCGGTTACTTGTAGTTATATTTACATTATGCAATTAATTTGAATAGATTCGGTCCATTTGGAGTCGGATACTCGTGGCAAGTATGTGATATCGAGTTGATTTGAGTGGTTTGAGGTAAGTGATTTGCCAAACCTTGTGTTGGGGACTTTTCCCTTAAGATGTTCGATATTAATTGATGTGTGGGCACCGTGTACGTGAGCTGATGAGTACGTACATGGGCTATTATTGGAAAAATCCCGTTTTTCCTTTCTAAATCATAAACTGTTTTTCCTTATTAAATTGCACTAATACGTTTAATTGTTAAACTTAGACTAGAGAAGCATGCTTATGTGTTTTAACTGTCTATTTGACATTTTGTGCGCCATGCTTGGTTAAGTCCCTACTTTCCTTATCTGTGTTTAGTATAACTGTGTAACTCGATGCCATACCTGTCATTTCATCTTGCGTTTCATATTTAAATTGGCACTACGGACGTATTACGGGAGATCCCCATGTACTGCATATTTACTTTGGGACTACAGACTTATTCCGGGAGATCCCCCAGCACTACATATTTACTTTGGGACTACGGACGTATTTCGGGAGATCCCCCAGCACTGCATATTTACTTTGGGACTACGGACGTATTCCGGGAGCTCCCCGTGTACTGCATATCCATTTGGAACTAAGGGACGGTATCCCGGGAGATTCCCCATTGTGTTTACCTTGTTCTGAGCCGAGGGCTTCCTTAACTGTTAAATTTTTGAGAATATGTTTAACTGTGTTACCGTAAATTTTACGTATATTTTTAATGTTTAATTTATTATATTTACTCCGGTAGGGCTTTGACCTAACCTCGTCACTACTCGACCGAGGTTAGGCTTGGCACTTACTGGGTACCATTGTGGTGTACTCATGCCCTTTCCTGCACATGTTTTCGTGTACAGATCCAGGTACGAGCTATCAACATTGGGGTTAGCGTGCTGCTGATTCTAGGAGACTTCAAGGTACTTCTGCTTGCGTCCGCAGATCCTCAGAGTTCCCTTCTACTCCCTCGCCTAGAGACTTTCTTTATTATCTTCAGACTTTTGTATAAAGCCACATAGATTATAGCAGATTGTGACTTAGTGATATTCCAGGTCTACGAAAATTATTTTGTATATGTCGAGTGGTACTACTCTTGGCTATTCACAATATGCTGTTTATCTTTACAATGTTGTGTTTTCTTTATATTCTTCGTAATATTAGGCTTACCTAGTCGTAAAGACTAGGTTCCATCACGACACCTTACAAAGGGTTAATTTGGGTCGTGACAAGTTTGTATGAGAGCACTAGATTCGGATCGGTGTGGAGACGTCCGTACTTATCTTCTGGATGCTATGTAACTGTTAAGAACAATCATATTTCTTTGATTTCCTTGTCATGAGAGTTATTGACACCAAAAATTCTAAGATTCTATTCTATTCTTTCTCACAGATGGTGAGGACCCGTACTGGGAGGACCGACGATCAGGCACCCGAGCTCCCTGCTAGAGTCGCAAAAGGCTGGGGTCGGGGAAGAGGACGAGCACGCGGTGCAGCCCGAGCACCTACGAGAGTTGCGTTAGGGCCAGCACCGGAGTTCCCTATTGCTACTCCAGCCCTCCCGGAGACTTTATCTCAGTTCATGAGCATGTTCAGCACTCTAGCTTAGGCTGGACTATTTCCGATAGCTCCCGATACATCTCAGGCTGGGAGAGGGGCACAGACTCCCGCAGCCCGCACTCATAAGTAGAAGGTCCAGGTTTAGCAGGCCCCGGAGTATATTCCTATGCCCCCAGTGGCTCCGGTGCAGCATGAGATTAGGGCAGCTTCCTCTGAGGTAGAGCAACTCAGACTTGAGAGGTACAAGAAGTACCACCCCCCTACTTTCAACGGACTAGCTTCAGATGATGCTCTGGGTTTTTCTTGAGGAGTGTGATCGTATTCTCCGCACTCTGGGCATTGTGGACACGAGTGGGGCTTCTTTCACCGCTTTTCAGATGAGGGCAGAAGCATATCAGTGGTGGCATGCCTATGAGCTGAGTAGTCTGGATGAGGCAGCCTTACTTACTTGGACTCAGTTTTCAGAGATGTTCTTGCGTGAGTATGTGCCTTAGAGCCTCAGGGATGCTTGGCGCACAGAGTTTGAGCAGTTGCGTTAGGGTTCTATGACTGTGTCGGAGTATGCAGTCTGTTTCAGTGAGTGAGCTCGCTATGAACCGGCTCTGGTTGCTACAGTCAGAGAGAGGGTTCGTCGCTTCACTGAGGGACTCCACCCCAGTATTCGGACCAGTATGGGAAGGGAGTTAAAGATGGACATCACTTATCAGCAGGCAGTGAGCATTGCCATGAGAGTGGATGGCATGTTTGCCCGGGACAGAGAGGAGAGAGAGGCCAAGGGGTCTCGAGAGTTTGGTCATTATTCAGGAGCTCTTGAACCAGCAACACGCTATGGTAGGGGTTTTGTGAGTCGCCCTGTTCATTCATCTCTTCCAACAGCCAGCGGTGTTCCAGCTCCTCCTAGACCTCAGGAGCCCTATTATGCACCGCCAGTATCCAGTATGCCTCCTACTCGAGGTGCTATTACCGGCCAGTCCAGTAGGCCAAGTCTATGTAAATCTCAGTTGTCGTGTCCTCCGAGAGGTTGTTTTGAGTGTGGTGACATTCGTCACATGGTTATAGATTGCCCTAGATCCAGGAAGGGTACACCTTTACATATTTATCAACCTCCACATGCTCCACCGGGTCCTCCGGCCATTCTTCCAGCACCAGCTGCCACCCCACCTCCTTATCTAGTTCGAGATGGAGGTCGGGGAGGTCGAGGTCACCCCAGAGGGGGAGTCCAGGCCAGGTACTATGCCCTTTCAGCCCGTTCAGAGGTCGTTGCTTCAGATTCAGTCATCACAAGTATCGTCCCTGTCTGTCATAGGGATGCATCAGTATTATTTGACCCAGGCTCTACGTATTCATATGTGTCTTCTTATTTTGCTCCATATTTTGGGATATCTTTGGACTCTTTGAGTTCCCCTATTTATGTATCTACTCCCGTGGGAGATTCACTCATCGTGGACCGCATATATTTATCGTGTTTGATTGCTCTTAGTGGTTTTGAGACCAGATCCAATTTGTTATTACTCAGTATGGTAGATTTCGATGTTATTTTGGGCATGGACTGGTTGTTGCCCCATTATGCTATCCTTGATTATCACGCTAAAACCGTGACACTGGGTATGCCAGGATTGTCGAGATTAGAGTGGAGAGGTACCTTAGAGTATACTCCCCGCCGGGTCATTTCATTTCTTAAGGCTCGGCGAATGGTTGAGAAGGGGTGTGATACGTATTTTGCCTATGTGAGAGATGTCAGTATTTATACCCCTATAGTTGAGTCAGTTCCAGTAGTAAGGGACTTTCCAGATGTGTTTCCAGCTGATCTTCCGGGCATGCCGCCCGACAAAGATATTGATTTATTGTCGGGCACTCAGCCCATTTATATTCCTCCCTACCGTATGGATCCTCCCGAGTTGAAGGAGTTGAAGTAGAAGTTGTAGGAGTTTCTTGATAAGGGTTTCATCAGGCCCAATGTATCACCTTGGTGTGCTCTGGTCTTATTTGTTAAGAAGAAGGATGGTTCTATGCGTGTGTGTATTGATTATCGGCAGTTGAACAAGGTTACAGTGAAGAACAGTATCCTTTGCCTCGCATCGATGATTTAGTTGATCAGTTACAGGGTGCTAGGGTGTTTTCCAAGATTGACTTGCGTTCTGGCTATCATCAGTTGAAGGTTCGGGAGCCGGACATCCCGAAGACTGCTTTCAGGACCAGATATGGTCACTATGAGTTTTTGTCAAGTCATTTGGGCTGACCAATGCCCCAGCAGCCTTTATGCATTTGATGCACATTATGTTCCGGCATTATCTTGATTCCTTCATCATTGTGTTTATTGATGACATCCTGATATATTCCCGGTCTCGGGGAGATCATGAGCAACACCTGAGGACTGTGCTTCAGACTTTGAGGGAGAATAAATTGTATGAAAAATTTCCTAAGCGTGAATTCTGGCTTGATTCAGTGGCATTCATGGGCCACATAGTGTCTTGTGATGGGATAAAGGTAGATCCGAAGAAGGTCGGGGCAGTGCAGAGTTGGCCCAGACCGTCATCAGCTACGGTGATCCGCAGTTTCCTTTATTTGGCGGGGTATTACCGTCGCTTTGTGGGGGGGATTTCCTTCCATTGCAGCACCTATGACCAGGCTGACCCGGAAGGGTGCTCCATTCAGGTAGACCGAGGAGTGTGAGGAGAGCTTGCAGAAGCCCAAGACAACTTTGACTACAACCCAGTATTAGTATTGCCTACAGGTTCGTGGTCCTACACTGTCTATTGTGATGCCTCGAGGATTGGCCTTGGAGCGGTATTGATGCACGACGGTAGGGTAATTGCCTACGCGTCTAGACAGCTGAAGGTTCATGAGTAGAATTATCTGGTTCATGATCTCGAATTAACAGTTATTGTTCACGCCCTAAAGATCTGGCATCATTATTTGTACGGTGTTCCTTGTGAGATTTACGCTGATCACCGGAGTTTGCAGTACTTGTCTAGGTAGAAGGACCTTAATTTGCGTCAGCGGAGGTGGTTGGAGCTACTTAAAGACTATGATATCACTATATTATTCCATCTGGGGAAGGCCAATGTAGTGGCCGACACCTTGACTCGCCGGGCAGAGAGTTTGGGGAGTTTGGCATATCTTCTGGCAAGTGAGAGGCCCTTAGCCTTGGATGTTCAGGCCTTGGCCAGTCAGTTCGTGAAGTTGGATATTTCAGAGCCTAGCCGGGTATTAGCTTGTGTGGTTGCTCGGTCGTATCTTTATGACAGTATCAAGGAGCGCAAATATGATGATCCTTATCTTCTAGTTCTTCGGGACAGGGTTCGGCAAGGTTATGCCAGAGATGTGACTATTGGTGATGACGGTGTGATGAGAATGCAGGGCCGGATCTGTGTGCCCAATATAGATGGGCTTCGGGAGTTGATTTTCGAGGAGGCCCAAAGCTCGCGGTACTCCATTCATCCCAGTGCCGCGAAGATGTACCAGGATTTGAGACAACACTATTGGTGGAGGAGGATGAAGAAGGATATAGCTGGGTTTGTGGCCAAGTGTCTCAACTATCAGCAGGTCAAATATGAGCACTAGAGGCCGGGTGGATTACTTCAGAGGTTAGAAATCCCAGAGTGGAAGTGGGAGCGGATTACCATGGACTTTGTAGTTGGACTTCCACGAACTTTGAGAAGGTTCGATGCTATTTGGGTGATC
>AWOL01S0005973.1:37994-58928 GCA_000715115.1 Nicotiana otophora
GCTCATTGTATTCCAGTGTTGACCACTTATTCTTCTGAGAGGTTGGCTGAGATTTATATCAGAGAGATTGTCCATCTTCATGGTATTCCAGTATCCATCATTTCAGACAGAGGTACACAGTTCACATCATGGTTTTGGAGAGCCGTACAACAGGAGTTGGGTACTAGGGTGGAGTTGGTGAGCAGGTCTTACTTCAGGTATCGCCTATGACGGGCGTCATGAGGTTCGGGATGAAGGGCAAGATGAGCCCGAGGTTCATTGGTCCTTTTGAGATATTGCGGCGAGTTGGGGAGGTTGCTTATGAGCTTGTCTTGCCTCCCAACCTAGCAGGAGTTCACCTGGTATTCCACATGTCTATGATCCGGAAGTATCACGGTGATCCGACTCATGTATTGGATTTCATCTCAGTCCAGTTGGACAAATATCTATCTTATTTTGAGGAGCCAGTAGCCATTTTGGACAGGCAGGTCAGAAAGCTCAGGTCAAAGAATATTGCTTCAGTAAAGGTCCAGTGGAGGGGTCAGCCGGTCGAGGAGGCGACGTGGGAGACCAGCAGGATATGCACAACCAATACCCTCATAGTTTCACAGTTTCATGTATGTCTTTTTGCTCGTTCGAGGACGAACTATAAGGGGAGGTTGTAACGCCCCGACCGATCATTTTGAGAATTAGAGCCCTGATCCCCTAATATCTGATTTCCCCATATTTGTTTCTACTTTTGGGACTTTCCGGAGTGATTGGTTATGGAGTTCAGAGAGTTTTGGGACGCTTAGTCCCTAGTTGTGAGTTTAAGCCTTAGAGTTTGGACTGTAGTCGGAACTGTGTGAAGACGTATTCGGAATGGAATTTTGTCAACTCTGTTAGCTTCGTTGAGTGATTTTGGGGTTAGAAGCGCATCCAGAATGTGTTTTGGAGGTGTATAGTAGATTTAGGCTTGAATTGGCGAAAGTTAGTTTTTCGATGATTTCGGCCGATAGTGAAAATTTTGATATCGAGCTCGGAATGGAATTCTGAAAGTGGTGTGTAAAATTTGAGGTCATGCGGACTAGATTTTATGTGGTTCGGCGTCGTTTGTAGAATTTGGAAAATTTTAAATTCTTAGGCTTGAATTCGTGCGTAATTCATGATTTTGGTGTTGTTCGACGTGGTTTGAAGGCTCGACTAAGTTTGTATGGTGTTTTAGGATTGGTTGGTATGTTTGGTTGAGGTCCCGAGGGCCTCGGGTATGTTTCGGATGCTTAACGGGTAAAAGTTTGGACTTAGATGAATTTTTGATTTTGCTGGTTCTGGTGTTTTCGCACTTGCGGTGGGGAGTCCGCAGGTGCGGCCTCGAAGAAGCGAGGCTTGGATCGCAAGTACGCTTTTAGGCCTGGGAGTCAGTGGTTGCAGAAGCGACGAGTGAGCCGCAGTCGCTGAGTCGCATCTGCGGAAGGGCAGTCACTGATGCGGAGGTGAGAAGGACCCAAGGTTCCGCAGAAGCGCATCCGCAGGTGCAGACTCAAGTGCGCATGTGTGGAACTAGACCGGATAAGTGACCTTCACACCTGCGATGATTTTTCCGTAGGTGCATGACCGCAGATGCGGCCCCATGAGCGCAGGTGCAGAAATCGCTGGGTTGAGGAGGCATCTTCGAGGGTGCATCCCTCATATTTCACCAAATCGATTTAGGGCTCGGTGGGAGATGATTTCTCGAACGATTTTGAAGGAGAACTATTGGGTAACTAATTCTAACTCTATTTTGATCATAATACATAAATCTATTGTTGTTTTTCCTTGTCTAATTAAGGAAATTGAGGGTAGAAGTTTGGAAATGGGGGAAAAGGTTCCCCAATTGAAAGTCTGAGATTTGAATGGAATGGGACGTCAGATTTAGATGATTTTTGTCCGAGTGAACTAGTGAGTGAATGGGTATTCATAATTTGTAATTTTTACCCATTTTCCGAGACGTGGGCCCGGGGAGACTTTTTGGGCGTTTTTCCTAATTTCACGCTTGAGTTTCGAATTAATTAGCTAAATTAGTTACTTGTTGTTATATTTACATTATGCAATTAATTTTAATAGATTCGGGCCATTTGGAGTCAGATACTCGTGGCATGAATGTGATATCGAGTTAATTTGAGCGGTTCGAGGTAAGTGGCTTTCCTAACCTTGTGTTAGAGACTTTTCCCTTAAGATGTTCAATATTAATTGATGTGTGGGCGCCGTGTACGTGAGGTGACGAGTATGTACATGGGCTATTATTGCAAAACTCTCATTTTTCCTTTCTAAATCATAAACTGTTTATCCTTATTAAATTGCACTAATAGCTTAATTGTTAACCTTAGACTAGACAAGCATGCTTACGTGTTTTAACTGTCTATTTGACATTTTGTGCGCCATGCTTGGTTAAGTCCCTACTTTCCTTATCTGTGTGCAGTATAAACTGTATAACTCGATGCCATACCTACTATTTCATCTTGCGTTGCATATTTAAATTGGGACTACGGACGTATTCCGGGAGATCTCCCTATACTGCATATTTACTTTGGGACTACAGACGTATTCCGGGAGATCCCCCAGCACTGGACTACGGACGTATTCTGGGAGATCCCTCAGCACTGCATATTTACTTTGGGACTACGGACGTATTTCGGGAGATCCCCCTATACTGGATATCCATTTGGAACTACGGGATGGTATCCCGGGAGATTCCGTACTGTGTTTACCTTGTTCTGAGCCAAGGGCTCCCTTAACTGTTAATTTTTTGAGAATATATTTAACTGTGTTACCATAAATTTTACTTATATATTTTACTGTTTACATTATTATATTTACTCCGGTAGGGCCTTGACCTGACCTCATCAATACTCGACCGAGGTTAGGCTTGGCACTTACAGGGTACCATTGTGGTGTACTCATGCCCTTTCCTGCACATATTTTCGTATACAGATCTAGGTGCGAGCTATCAGCCTCGGGGTTAGTGCGTGCTGCTGATTCTAGGAGACTTTAGGATACTTGTGCTTGCATTTGCAGATCCTCGGAGTTCCCTTCTACTCCCTCGCCTAGAGACTTTCTTTATTATCTTACGACTTTTGTATAGAGCCATATAAATTATAGCAGCTTGTGTCTTAGTGATATCCCGGGTCTTGAAAAATTATTTTGTATATGTCGAGTGGTACTACTCTTGGCTATTCACAATATGCTATTTATCTTTAAAATTTTGTGTTTTCTTTATATTTTTCGTAATATTAGGCTTACCTAGTCGTAAAGACGAGGTGCCATCATGACACCTTACGGAGGGTTAATTTGGGTCATGGCACCTAGGGTTTGAAGTAGCGTACGATGCCTTGTTGAGTATATAGCATGTTTATTGACGCCTATGTCTCATTTTCTTAACTTGTGTCACTTTGTGCTTAATGCTTAATAATTTGTGACTCTGTGAATATTTACAGTTATTTGAGAATGGGAATGGAACCATCTTCAGTGAGTCATGTGCTATATGTGGTGAAACTTTGTGTAGTCCGTGTCATTGCATTAGAGTCTAGAACTTGCCATACATGTGAGGTGAAGCGAAATTTTAGGTTTTGCTCGGTTTAAAAAATGATTTTAGGCTTTCTTTGATCTTTTTGAGCTTAATGCTTACCACCAATAAACAATTACCCCAAGTCAACCCTTTTGAGCCTATAAACGTTTATTTGGCAACCACATATTTTGATCCTTTATTCTTCATTGTCATTATTTTGATCCTTTTTGTCACGACCCAAAAACCCACCGTAGGCGTCGTGATGGTACCTAGTCTCTAAGACTAGGTAAGCCGATTACTAACAAAAAATAGTCAAATTTTTAACAATGATAATTTGAAGAGTCTAATATGTAAACCGAAATGAAAGTCCCTACGCGGCAATAATCATAACAACCTCCCAAGATTTGGTAATACAGAGTCACGAACTCTAGCTAAGTACATGGAAAGATCTTAATGATTGAAATACAATACTGTTCAAATAACAAGCGGATAGTATAATAAAAGGAAAGAAATCCAAGGGACCGCAACGACCAAGCAACTCTACTTTGAATCCTCTCGACCAATATGCTAACTCTGCCCGAGTCCGATATCTCCAATACCTGGTTGTGCACAAAAATTTGCAGAAGTGTAGTATGAGTACACCATGGTTGGTACCCAGTAAGTATCAAGACTAACCTCGGTTGACTAGTGATGAGGTACAAGTCAAGACACACACTGGACAAAATAACTTGTGCAGTATAAAAGTATAAAGCTAATAATGAAAGCAGAAATTAGTAAATGGAAACAAGAATCAACAAGTGATATAAATAGTAATTCAAAAGAACACCATGAATTATCGTTAAAACCAAATAAGGAACACAAAGGACAGCCAATTAATCAAGTAATTCTAACACAAGTTTCACAATGAAATCACTCTGTGATACCTCATCTCATAATCACAAGTCACGGGTCTCAACCCACTATCCTATGCTCACGACACCTTTTCCCCACATTTCAAATCACAACATCATGGACAACTCACGTGACAATATCTCAATTCGCCCGGCATGATCACGGGCTAACATTCACAATCCTCCCAGCATGATCATATGCTCACAATCACAATCTGCCTGGCGTGATCACATGCTCATTATCAACATGAAAACCGATAATGCGAGAACACATGGGCATGATTAATAAATGTTAAGTTTCATACTCTTGAGCTAGTATAAGTGCCATGCTACGGTGTATTCTTGAACAAGTTTACTATTGTAGCCCAAGTCAACAAGTACTATCAAAGACATCGAGCAGCTCATCGAAGCAACACAACAAATCATATAAGGTGTATGACATACACAAGGAAAATCACATCATCACACGAAAATCACCAACACAATGTCCCCAAGCCATCACACATCATCTTTGACATTGCCACCTTTATCTCTCCGATAGCCACCCGTATAACTCCGCCCTGACAATATCATTAGCCACCCGTATCACTTCGATAGCCACTCGTATCACTATGTACATTGAACAACAGTGAAATGCCACCCTTATACTTCGCATAACAACAACGGTGAAATGCCACCCTTATACTCTGCATAACAACAACGGTGAAATATCACCCTTATACTCCGCATAACAACAACCAACCACACAATAATTCACATGTGCTAACATCACAACACGACATATCAACTTGTATCACAAGTGCCCATAGGCCACAACCATTCCAAAGATCCAACAATATAAATATTTCCACAAAACATAGCCCACGGCCCAACACAATCTGTATAGAATCTCAATAAGAACAAAATAAATGGGAAAGTAACTCAACAAGGAGCAACACCCCCTTTAAACACAAACTTCAATTGAAATAGATTAATGACTCTTGATAACCTCAATCCCGATTAATTGTTTAAAGATTAAATCAATAGTGAAAGTATTTCTATGAAATGGCAAAATTAGGACTCCAGTGTATGAATAGGCTAACAATGAAAAGGATGGCACGAACTAGCACTACATCTAAATGCATGAGAATAACCCGGTAACAAAAGGATATCATGTAACAACAATTTCAACTAAGAGTAACTCCAAAATAAAAGAAATCACATAATGACAAAAGTGATAAGAACTTCAAATAAAGCATATAAGAGCAAACTCGACAAGTAAAGAATATGACATGTAACGACAACTTCAAATAAAGCATGTGATAGTAGACATGATGAACAAAAGATATAACATGTACTAACAATTCCAAATAAGTACATGAAAGAAGCCTAAGAGTCTAAGCCAGTCAATTTTCCATATATAAGCCCGAGTACGTACTCGTCACCTTGCGTACACAACTTTCACATGATACAAATAGCACAAACGACTCAAATCCTAAGGGGTAGTTCACCCACACAAAGTTAAGCAAGATACTTACTTCAAAGAAGCTAAACCGATATTCTAAAATGACCTTCTCGTCTGAAACAACCTCTGGACGACTCCAATCTAGCAAAAATAACTTAATATCATAAATAAAAACCAAAGGAACCAATTCCGTATAATAAATCTTCAATCATTAATGAAAACTAAGAAGTCAACCCCGAGCCCGCACCTCGAACCCGATAAAATGTACAAAATCTGAACAACCATTCCGATACGAATCCAGCCATACCAAAATTATCCAATTCCGACATTAAATCGGCCTTCAAATCCTCATTTTATATTTTTGAAATTTTATACAACACTTCTCATTCTCTCCGATTCAAATCACTAATTTAATGTTTAAACAAGGATGAAATCATGAAATATAATCAAGTCCGGATAAAGAACACTTACCCCAATTCAAAGTGTGAAAATCCCCTTCCAAATCGCCTAAATTAGATCTCCATAGCTTCAAATATGATAAAATGACCATGACCCTCAAAATAGAGTACTTTAACCACTGCTCCAGAGGTACCCTTTGCGATAGCGGTCACCAGCCTCACGATTGCGATTCAAAACATTTCCAACACAAATGTTACCCTTCGCGATCGCGGTCATTTCCCCCTGATCGTGATGAACAGATTCCCATTACCCTTCCCAAACTCTTCTCATAGAGTCTTTAGTGTAACAACCATAACGTTTTCTACAAAAATCCAGATGACAAATGGTTTGATTTTCTGAAAATTAGACACAAAGTGCTACAACTTTCAATTTTGGATCATTTCCAAATTCTTTATATATTGCAAGTTATAAGCTTCCAAAGTAGGGTCAGTGACAACAAAATTTCTTCTACGTGATCGCGATTCACGGTGCCCAAACAGAAAATTTGCTCTTCACGAACGCGACCCAAACTCTGCGATCGTGAAGCATACCCCTGTGGCCAAACACCAACAATTAAAAATGGTCCGAAACCACCCCGAAACTCTCACGAGCAACTTGGGACCATCTCCAAACATCCCAACAAGTTCCATAACATAACACGGACTTGCTCGAGGCCTCAAATCGCATCAAACATCAACAAAACTATGAATCGCACCGCAAATCGAACTTAATGAACTTATGAACTTTTAACTTCTACAACTCATGCTGAATCATATCAAATCAACCCAGAATAACCATAAATTTTGCATGCAAGTCCCAAATTACATAATTGAGCTATTCCAACTCTCGAAATCGCAATCCGAACCCGATATTCATAGAGTTAACTCCTGTTGAAACCTCTCAATCTTTCAAACCTTCAACTTTCCAATTTTCACCAAAATGCATCAAATCAACCTACAGACCTCCACATGCAAATCCAGACATATGCCTAAGTCCAAACTCACCATGCGAAGCTATTGAAATCATCAAAAAACCATTACGGAATCATCTAAATAAAAGTCAAACTCCGATCAGCTCTTACCACTTAAGCTTCCAAGACAAGAATCATCTTTTCAAATCAATCCCTAATCATCCAAAAACCGAGCTCGACCACACACGCAAGTCATAATACACAACACGAAGTTAGTCGAGACCTTAAGTCACAGAACGGGATGCCAATTCGCAAAATGACCGGTCGGGTCGTTACGCTGTTACCTCTTAAAGAACTCTAATTGTAAAATGAGCGCTATAAGAAGTAAGTAGTGAACTTGGGTAGATTTTGAGTGAAACAAATAAAATAAAAAGAAAGGTGCAATTGTATTGTAAGGAATACACTACTAGTAGGAATGGTAGAAGAGAAAAAAAAAGTATTGTTGAAAAACAAATATGTGGCAAAGGAAAATAAGCATATTTTGTCCCGTCTCGTGGATATGAATCAAAGTAGTGCTTAAAGAAAGAGAAAATATTTTGGGGGTAATATTGTTGAGAAATTGAAGTTGTGTTGAAGAAAACTGCTCTTAAAGTTTATTTTGTGATGCGTTAAAGGGCTTATGAGGGTTAGTCACTATTCCTGAATTTATCTGACGCGTCCCTTAAACCACATTACAGCCATGAAAAAGTCTTAATTAATTTTAGATCGAGCAAGCCTGCATTAGTAGAGGTTTACACAATGGACAAGCCTATGGTACTTTGTGCATGCATGTGACTTCTTTGTGAGTGTGAGGAATTTCTTTGATATATCTAACTCCTTAAAATATAATTGAGCATTTGATTTGAATATGTGGATTCAACTTACACTTTTGTTCTTGATGTGAGGGCATGTGATTTCGGGAAGGATAAGTGACATTATTAGATATATCTATGATGTTAAGTGTTCAAGCCACAAATGCATTGTGATATTTAGTCGGTTTGTGAGGCTAGGATTGTTATGACCATGTTGTCTTGGTTTTGAATAAATTTTTGAAGTATGGCATAAAGTAAAAAGAAGTATGTGTTGAAGGCATATGCTAAAGCCTAATTATTGTTGTCAATCATAGTCATAGTTACTGTGTGCTTCGAATGTGATAAAAGAAAAATAAAGTGCTCTAGGTTTGTGTGAATTGGTGGTTGACTCGAGGACGAGCAACTTATAAGTATGGGGTAGTGATGATTGGAAAAAATGCTATATTTTTAGTATATTACTCGCACTATATTTTGTTGGTTTAATTTTTAATTATGCGACGCTTGAGATAAAATATGTTATTTTATGTATAGGAGTATTGGGAGAAAGTATCGAATGAAAGTTGCATGAAACGAGGACAAAAATGCAAGAAAATAGCTCAAAAACACAAAGTTCCCAAGCCTGGCTATAGGCAAAGAATAGGAAACGTTGTAGCTAGCTGGAACGCACTATAGGACAGGCGTAGCAAGCTTGGTCGCGCTATAAGCCTGGCCTCACGAGGTCTGTAGCCCAGTGGTCAAAAGTTCACGAAATTAAAAGATTCCGACCTGGATTTGGACTTGAAAACTTCAACCCTAGCCTATAAATACTCCTTAAATATGTCTAAGGAAGGGGGTCAGCCATTAGTTTGGGGAAGAAAAAGGCTACAGAGCACTGTGGAGCAAGGATCTAACGAGTTTTCCCTCTGTTTTGCTTTACTTTGTAGTTTAATGTCTTTGGACATCATGATGGTCGTTTATATATTTATGAGTGGCTAAACTTTCTAATCTAGGATTTGATGGAATCTATTGAATGATAATTTTCCACTTCGTTTAATATAAATTTGTCGTTGATCTTTCTCTACTTGTTCAACTATATTTTCGTTGTTGTTAGATTGAAGAGCTCTCAATTAACTATGCTTATTTAGTTTGTGTCGCTCGAGAGAGAGAGGGCTCATTTAGGTAGTTTTTGAATAACACCACTTCTAACGTATTTGAGAGATCAATACAAAGGGTTTAAAGGCGGGATTAGAGATAATGAAACCTTGGTGCGATCGTAGTGAGCGATGAATTAGTGCCAGCTAGCGTAGTTCGAGAGAATACGTCTAGTAAATTGTGGTAATTTCTCGATAGAGAGAGCTACGACATCCAAAGTACTCACGATTGGTAGAGAATACTTAGGCGAATTTATAGAAAACGTAACGGGAGAGATTCATATATTAGGGAAAATCATAACCCTACACTTTTTCAAGTCTTGTCTATAACATTTTCTATATTAGTTATAAATTATTGCATTTTAATTAATTTGCTCTTAGTTAGTAAACATTCAAATCGCTGTTTAATACTTCGGAAGGTTCATTGCTTAAATTCAAGCTAAACTAGTGGTTAGGATTAGTAGGTTAATTTCCTGTGGGATTCGACTCTGGACTTGTAAACCGGATTATATTTGCAATGGCCGCTAGATCTCTTAGGAGGTTTAGTTGGGCGTGATCAAATTTTGAAGACGTTGTCGGGGAACTAACGGTGTAGTTATAGATATACATATTGCTAGGTTTCAAGTTTGAGATTTTATTTTGTTTTATTAGAATTTGAAATTTGTTTTATTTTAGTTTGACTTGTTGATTTGAGAAACATGGCATATGGAATTATGGGAGTTTCGATGTTGGTAATTCTCCAATTGATCGTCCCTATGCTTGTGAATAACTATTTTTTTACCACACCCAAATTATATACTATTTTAATGTAAATATTTCGTTTACATCTAGTCTTGATATATTAAACTCTTGTATTACTTGAAAAAAATAATTATTACAAAAAAAATATTCAACTTAGTTATAGAATATATTTCATTTCTATTTGTAAAGAGAAAAAGAATATTTACAAAAAGTATTTGGTTTCTTTTAATTAGTAAGCTATAGTATTTTTAGTATTATTTAAAATTATATGTAAATATATATATATATATATATATATATATATATATTGTGTAAAAGTGGTTGATTAATATTAGCATTTTCATAATTTACCTTATCTTTTAAAATAAAAGACAAAACAAATGAAGTTAATTTAGGTAAAAATAGATAAAGTTTTGTTAACTATTAAAGCGGTCGTGCTAGAACCACGTAACTCGGTAGTGACTCACACCTTCTCAAGGGTTAACAACATTTCTTACCCGGTCTTCTGTGTTTTACAGACTTAATCCGAGTCAATTTCCTTGAGTTAGGATTTTAAAATAAATGGTGACTTGGGACACGATAAATATTTATTCCAAGTAGCGACTCTTTAAATAAAATAAATTAATCCCTTTTCAAATACAACAACAACAACAACAACAACAACAACCCAATATAATCCCACTAGTGGGGTCTGGGGAAGGTAGTGTGTACGCAGACCTTACCCCTACCCTGGGGTAGAGAGGCTGTTTCCAATAGACCCTCGGCATCCTTCCCTCCAAGAACTACCCACCTTTGCTCTTGGGGTGACTCGAACTCACAACCTCTTGGTTGGAAGTGGAGGGTGCTTACCATCAGAGCAACCCACCTTGTCAAATAATGTCGCATAAATTAAAAAAACTCCCTTCTTTCCACAATTACTAGTAAAAAGGAAGTGTGACAGATCTAGCGACTCATTTGGGGAAAAGAACCCAGAACTTCTGGTTCAGGGTTCAGAATTTGAGCTTGTAATATGATCTATACTTGGATTTATTGATTGTGCGATATTACTGTGTTTGTGGGCCTAATGTGAATTTACCACTTTGATATTATCTGGACTATATTAATTGTCTTCTTACGCCTCCCTTCTGAGTCTTCTGAATTTATGATGCACACGTGCGCGTTGCCCACTATTCTGTTAGAGATTATACCAATTAGAACGAGGTTGGGTCAGTAACTAGGCCAAATAGACTTTCGTGCTCCTGATACGTTGCCCCCACCTCGGTTTGAGCTGTCCGTTTGGGTAAGCCATGCGTAAAACACTCCCCCCCCAGGATTCACACCTAGAATAACATAGCCTCATATCGGATTCCTAGTTGGAATATTTGTTTGCATCATGTGCATTTGACTTTGGGGACTCAACACAGGGGTTTGGTCCGTCTAGGACAGGTGTACCTGAGAATTACAAGACCATTCTGATGCATCTTATGTGCTACCTGTACATTATGTTTGATTCGGTTTGTGCATCTTAACCGGCTTCTAAAAAATAAAAATAAAAATTGAGAGAAAACAAAAATAAAGAAAATATGAGAGAGAAACTTTACCCGATTTTTGAAAAATCTTGGTATTTGAAAATTCAAAAGCCCTGTCATAATTTTACCCCAAAACGATTATTATAAAATAAGCTTGATATATTTCCAAAAATTGTTATCCCATTCCTGAAATATTAACCGAACTACGCGGGTCTGATTCTCACCGGATGTGAGATATGTAGGTAACCTTCATTGGATCTAGCCCCTTATTTTTAAAAGTTCAAAAATATTTTCTTTTAATTTCTTCTAAAAAATTCAAAAATATTTTCGTTCTTCTTCAAAAGTGTTTCTTTCGGAAATTAAAAAGATAAATGAAAATTCAAAAATAGAAGTCTTTTCTTTCATAAATTCAAAATAAAAGTTCAAAATCCAAAAATTATTTTATTTCTTCTTTAAAAGTCTATCTTTCAAAAATTTCAAAAACAAAAAATAAATAAATATTAGAAATTCAAAACCATATTTTCCTTGTTAGGAGCTTTCATGGCCTTAATTGTATAAGAGTAAGAGTTAGTTGATTTACTTTATTTTTGATCTCTCTGAACTACGTATTGATCTGATTCATGCGGCGTCATGATACGTAGAAAATCCCCATCGGATACGATCATAGTCATAAATAAACTGAGTGAAAAACAAACCAAAAAATAATAAGTGAGAACAAAAGATAAAAACAAAGAGTGACAAAAATAGAAAGCAATGAACCGAGAGTGTTAAAATAAAAAAAAAGAGCAGGAAATGAAAGAAACGGGGTATAGAGTGGAAAAGGGTTAGTTAAAATCGGGATGAAACGCATAGTCGTTCAAACACATGATAGAAATGTTTAACTATTAGGTGCATTGCATCGTAATGTGTGATTTTCTATCTGTTAAATGCTTTCAACTAACAAATTTGTTGTGTCTGCCCAAAGCTTAGGTTCTATTTCCGGTGGTTGGTTTTGTTGGTACCATGATGATGCATATGTCGTGGCACCGCCTTACTGTGCGGTGATGAATGCACAGCCTTACACACAGCCACAATATTATACGCAAGACCGAGCTCCACCTCCCAGGAATGCCCGTCCCTACCAAGCTCCATATAATCCCCAACAAAATGTTCTCCAATACGATCCTCGTCCAAGAAATCCTCCTAGAAGGAATCAGTTCACCCCTATTGGTGAATCATATTCCAGTTTGTTCCAAAAGCTAACCATGCTAGGTCTGCTACAGCCAATGGACCTACCGCTCGAACCCCGAGTCCCTCTCACATTGAGCTGATGCAAAATGTGAATACTACTCTGGAGCAGTGGAACACGATACTGAGGACTGTTGGACCCTCAAAAGAGGAATGAAGGACCTCATTGAGCTCAAGGAATTAGTTAGGGAGGAAGAGGCCCCTAATGTGACGAACAATCCTTAGCTTACTCACAACAATGGGCCAGTCATTGGAATGATCGTGTCACGCCCCAAATTTCCCTCCGTAAGATGTCATGACGGTACCTAGTTTCGTAGACTAGGTAAGCAAAACACATGTGTGGAATAAATGAAATAATAACTTAAACAACGATTAAACCTTAACTTCAACAGATATATATATATATAACTAAAGTATTGCCGCTCGGCATGTACAAGTAAATATGTAACTCAGAGTAATAGAAACTCCCAAAACACGGCAGTTACAAGCCACAAACTCTAAGGAAGTTCTAAATATCTCTATACATTAGAGTATAAGAGAATAAAGAAAATAAAACTTAATGAGGATAGAGGGGGACTCCGAGGTCTGCGGATGCTGGCAGATATAACTTGAATTCTATGAGAAGCAGCCCAATGCTCTACTTTCAAGGCTTATAAAATGTACTTGGGTCAGCACAAAAGTATGTGCAGAAGCGTAGTATGAGGTCCGGTCAGGGCCCTACTGGAGTATAATAAATAAGGAAGAACGTGAAATGATAAAAAATAAATGGCAAGTTAAAGAACAATAAGACTGTACAGAAAAACAACGGCATGGAAAAACAAGAAAACAATTACAACACGTGAGGAGAAAGTATCTTACAAGTTATGGAACAACGACAACAATAATACAACAAATAGAGGAAATCAACAAGGGCGCTCCCGAGGTACCGCCTCATAGTCCTAAAAGTAAACATCTCACAATGGCACGGCAGAAACCTCGTGCAAATAACAACAACCGCACGGTAGAAACCTCGTGCCACAACACCCGGCACGAAAGAAACCTCGTGCCAATAACACTCCGCACGGAAGAAACCTCGTGCCAATAACACTCCTCACGAAAGAAACCTGGTGCCAATAGCACTCCGCACGGAAAAAACCTCATACCAATAACTCTCTTCATGGAAGAAACCTCGTGCCACAACCAAACAATCATCTCAACAAGAATCATGGAATTCAACACGTAGTAAATGAAACAATGATATTATAATCAAGGAATCCTACAGTTAGAGAACGAACACGAAAATCAAGGAAACAGGAAATTCAACAAAGTATATTGTACAAATTGGAATTAAGAGATTAGATACGTAGACATGTGCAATTAGGCTAAACATGATGACTACACGTGCTAGAATAACTCAACTAAGGCTTAAGAAGGAATCTACTTAGCAACGACCGGAATTTCAACATTTAGCCCGTGTACGCATTCGTTACCTCGCGTACACGGCACTCATATATCAAAAATTATTACAACACTGCCAAATCCTAAGGGGATTATCCCCACACAAGGTTAGACAAGTCACCTACCTCATACTATAAATATAACTATAAGAAACTAATCTAAACAAAAATTTATGAATTTAGCAAAGTATTGGAAAATCGCTCCAAAACGTCAACCCGGGCCCATGTCTCAGAATCGTGTAAAAGTCACAAAATTCGAGCACCCGTTCAACTACAAGTCCACCCATAAAATAATTACTTAAATCCGATACCAAAACCTCGATCAAAACCTCAACATTCGATCCAAGAATCTTACACCTCCTTCCCCCCCAAATTTCACAACCTAAATCCTTAATTAAATGAAGAAATTAATAATGTATTAGTGGAATATAATCAAAAATGAGTCAAGAATACTTACCCAAACGTTTTCTCTGAAAATCCCCCAAACTTTCTCCTCAATCCGAGCTCTCAAAATCCCAAAATGAAAATGGGAGAAAACCCCTCGATTTTGAATATTTAAGTTTGCCCAAGTTTTTCCTTCTCCACGAATGCGGAAGCTTCCTCGCATTCGCGAAGCACAAAAAGCTACTTCCCAAATAACCTCTTACGCGAATGGGAGGTCCCGCTCGTGAACGCGATGGTCACTGACCCCAAGATTTCGCGAACGTCAAGCCTCTCACGCGAATGCGTAGGCCAAGCATGAAGTCCACCCATCTTCCACTCTTCATCGAGAATGCATGGGCTGATTCTCGAACGCGATGAGCATTCCTCACCTACCTCCCAGAACCCCTTCACGAACGCTAGACACCCCTCGCAAATGCACTGAAGGAAACTAGACATCAGAGGCATTGGTGTTTTTATCAATTCAACAAGTCCCGAAATGTTCCGAACATGATCCAAATCACACTCGTGGCGCCTGATACCTCAACCAAATATACAAACAAGTCCAAAAACATCATACGCACTTAGTTGAGCCTTCAATCACCTCAAACAATGCTAAAACTACGGATCGCACCCCAATTCAAACTTAATGAACTTTTGAACTTCTAACTTCTACATCTGACGTCAAAAACTATCAAAACACATCCCATTGACCTCAAATTAAGCACATAAGTCACATTTGACATTACGGGCCTATTCCAACTTCTAGAATTGGAATCCGACCCCGATATCAAAGAGTTCACTCCCAGTCAAACTTCTCGAAAATTCCACCAATTTCCAACTTTCGCCAAGTAACGCTGAAATGACCTACAGACCTCCAAATCCACCTCCGGACATGTTCCTAAGACCAAAATCAACATATAGAGCTATTGAAACCGACGAATACAATTCGGGAGACGTCTTCACACAAGTAAAACTATGGTCAAACCTTACGACTCAAACTTCAAACTTAGGGACTATGTATCCCATTCAACTCTGAAACTAATCTGAACCTGACACCAAGCACCCTGGCAAGTCAAATAACCACAAAATGAAAGACGAATAAATAAATAGGGAAATTAGGGCTCATACTCTCAAAATGATCGGCTGGATTATTACGTCCTCCCCCTCTTAAAACAAACGTTCTTCATCGAACGAGTATCGAGACATACCTGAAGCGGTGAAAAGATGGGGGTAAAGGCTATGCATATCATGCTCGGTCTCCCAAATCGCCTCCTCGACTGGCTAACCCTTCCACTGAAGCAATGTTCTTTGACCTCAACATTTGAACCTGTCAGCCCAAAATGGCCATCGGCTCCTCAACATAAGATACATCCTTGTCCAACTGGACTGAGCTGAAATCTAGCACATGAGACGGATCGCCGTGATATTTTCGAAGTAGAGAAACATGGAAAATTAGATGAACTCCTGATAGACTGGGAGGCAAGTCAAAATCATAAGCTACTTCTCCAACTCATCGCAACACCTCGAATGGGCCAATAAACCTTGGGCTCAACTTGCCCTTCTTCCCGAACCTCATAACACCCTTCATGGGTGAAACTCGGAGCAAGACCCGCTCCCCAACCATGAATGCAACATCGTGAACCTTCTAATCTGCATAACTCTTCTATCTGGATTGGGCTGTACGAAGTCGATCCTGAATCAATTTAACCTTTTCCAAAGAATCCTGAACCAATTCTTTGCCCAAGAACCTAGCCTCGCCCAGCTCGAACTAACCCACCAGAGACCGACACCGCCTACCATACATAGCCTCATATAGGGACATCTGAATGCTCGACTGATAACTGTTGTTGTTGGCAAACTCTGCAAGTGGCAAGAATTGATCCCAAGAACCCCCAAACTCCATCACACATGCACGGAGCATATCCTCCACTATCTAAATAGTGCTCTCGGACTGTCCGTCCTTTTTAGGGTAAAATGTTGTGCTCAACTCAACCCGAGTAACTAACTCATATTGTACGGTTCTCCATAACGACGATGTAAACTGTGTACCCCTGTCAGAGATGATGGATATCGGCATGCCATGAAGCCTGACAATCTCTCAGATAAAAACTCTAGCCAGCTGCTCGAAAGAATAAGTAGTCATCACTGGTAGGAAATGAGATGACTTGGTCAACCTATCCACAATCACCCAAACTGTATCAAACTTCATATGAGTCTATGGGAGATAAACAACGAAATCCATAGTGACATGCTCCCACTTCCACTCGGGAATCTCTAGCTTCTGGAGCAATCCACCTGGACGCTGATGCTCATACTTCACATGATGACAATTTAGGCACCAAGCTACATGCTCCACTATGTCCTTCTTCATCCGCCTCCACCAATAGTGATGCCTCAAGTCCTGATACATCTTCGCGGCACCTGGGGTGGATGGAGTACCGCGAACTGTGAGCCTCCTGGAGAATCAACTATGCAAGCCATCTACATTGGGCACATGTAGCATGCCCTGCATTCTCAATGCACCGTCATCCCCAATAGTGACCTCCTTATCATCACCGTGTTGAACTGTGTCCTTAAGGACAAGAAGATGGGGGTCATCATATTGACCCTCCCTGATACGGTCATAAAGAGAAGATTGAGAAATCACACAAGCCAAAACTCGACTTGGCTAAAAAATATCCAATCTAACAAACTGGTTGGCCAAGGCTTGAACATCTAATGTTAATGGCCTCTCTGCTGCTTGCAGATATGCTAGACTACGCAAACTCTCTACCCTATGACTCAGGGCATCGGCCACCATATTGTCTTCCCGGGATGGTACAAAATGGTGATATCATAATCCACCAGCAGCTCTAACCACCTCCACTAACACAAGTTAAGATCATTTTATTTGAACAGATGTTGCAGACTCCGATGATCATTGTAGATCTCACAAGTGACACTATATAAATAGTACTGCCAAATCTTCAAGGCATGAACAATAGCTGCTAACTCAAGGTCGTGAACCAGATAATTCTTCTCATGCACCTTCAGCTGTCTAGATATGTTGGCAATCACCCTACCGTCCTGCATCAACACCACGCCAAGACAAATATGCGACACATTGCAATACACAATATAAGACCCCAAACTTGTATGTAATACCAATACTGGGGTTGTAGTCAAAGCAGTCTTGAGCTTTTGAAATCTCTTTTCACACTCCTCTATCCACCTAAACGGAGCACCCTTTTGGTTCAGCCGGGTCATACGTGCTTCAATAGAAGAGAGATCCTCTACAAATCGACGGTAATACCCCTCAAACAAAGAAAACTCCGGATCTCCGTAGCTGAGGACAGTCTGGGCTAACTCTACACTACTTCAACCTTCTTTGGATCCACCTCGATCCCCTTACTCGACACTACATGACCCCAAAATGCCATCGAATCTAGCCAGAATTCACACACTGAAAATTTCGAATATAACTTATTTTCACTCAATGTTTGAAGCACAGTCCTCAAGTGCTGCTCATGGGTCTCTCGACTCTGGGAGTACACCATAAGGTCGTCAATAAATACAATGACAATTGAGTCAAGATAGGGACGGAATACACTGTGCATCAAGTGCATCAATGTTGGTGGGGCATTGGTCAGCTTAAATGACATCACAAGGAACTCGTAGTGACTATACCGAGTCCTGAAGGCAGTCTTCGGGATATCCGGCTCCCGAATCTTCAATTAATGATAGCTTGAATTCAAGTCAATCTTCGAAAATATTTTGGCACCTTGTAGCTGATAAAATAGGTCATCAATGCGTGGCAATAGATACTTGTTCTTCACTGTAACCTTTTTCAATGGCGATAATCAATACACATGGACATAGATCCATCCTTCTTTTTCACAAACAAGACTGGAGCACCCCAAGGCGACACACTAGACCGAATGAAGCCCTTATCGAGAAACTCCTGTAACCGCTCCTTCAACTCCTTCAACTCAGGCAGAGCTCTACGATATGGAGGAATGTAGATGGGCTAAGTACACGAGAATATATTAATACCAAATTTGATATCCTTGTCGGGCGGCATGCCCGGAAGATTTGCCGAAACTACATTTGGAAACTCCTTCACTACCAAAACTGACTCAACGGTAGGAGTATCAACACGGACATCTCTCACATTATCTAGATACGTATCACATCCCTTCTCAACCATCTGCTGAGCCTTTAAAAATGAAATAACTCTGCTAGGAACATAATATAAGGTATCTCTCCACTCTAACCATTATAATCCTGGCATAGCCAGCATCACAGTCTTGGCATAACAATAAAGAATAGCATAATGGGGAGACAACTAGTCCATGCCCAGAATAATATCAAAGTCTACCATACTGAGCAATAATAAATCAGTTTATGGTCTCAAAACCACTAAGAACAATCAAACACGACCGATTCACACGGTCAACAACATTAGAATCTCCTTCGGGTGTAGACACATAAATAGAAGAACTCAAATAATCATGGGATACACCCAAATACGGAGCAAAATAAAATGACACAGAGGAATAAGTGGAGCCTAGATCAAATAAGACTGATGCATCTCTATGACAGACCGGAAACAAACCTCTAATGTCAGAGTCGAATGCAACGGCCTCCGTCCGAGAAGGAAGAGCATAATATCTGGCATGGTCTCTCCTTCTAGGGCGACCACTACCTGCCCGTCCTCCACCTCGCACTGGCTGAGTAGATGGAGTTGTAGCTAGTGTTGTAACCATAACCTGAGGACCCGGTAGCGAACGCAGTCCCTGGGTAGTCTGTGGAGATGCACCCCTCCTAAGTCCGAGGCAATCCCTCACCATATGGAGAGTGTCACCGCACTCAAAACAAGCTCTCGAAGGATGTGGTTGATGTGGCTGGCTAGGGCTAGATCAGATGGACTGACCGTTGAAAGCACCCCATGTAGGAGGTGCACTAGACAATGATGGTGCATAATAGGGAGCGTGGGGCCTAGGAGTGGCCGGAATACCACTGATGGTTGGAAGTGCTAAATGAACAAGGAGACTCGTATAGCCACTACCCTGACCAGCTGTAGCTGAGGCACGAGTACCATTATATGTGCCAGACTCTCGAGACCTCTTGGCCTCTCTCTCCTCTCTCTTCCGAGTCAGCATACCCTCAAATCGCCTAGCAATCCCCACAACCTACTCGTAAGCGATGTCAGTCCACAACTCTCAGTCCATGCTAATATTTATACTGGGGTTGAGCCCCTCGATTAATCGACGGACCAGCTCTCTAACCGTAGCGACCAAGGCTAGTGCATGCCTATCCAAATTAATGAACCGAACCGCATACTCTGACACAGTCATAGAACCCTGGCGCAACTGATCAAACTCTGTGCACCATGCATCTCTGAGACTCTGGGGAACATAATCCCTCAAGAACATATCCAAGAACTGAGTCCAAGTAAGTGAAGCTGCCTCGGCTGGAATACCCAACTCATAAGCACAGCAACACTGATAAGCCGCTCCCTTAAGCTGGAATGTAGTGAAAGAAACCCCACTAGACTCCGCAACCCCCATAGTACGTAGGATACGGTGGCACTCCTCAAGAAAACCCTGGGCATCCTCCGATGCCAAGCCACTGAAAGTAGGAGGGTGGTACTTGTTGTACCTCTCAAGCCTGCGATGCTCCTCCTCTGAAACTGCTGCCCTAGCCTCAAATCGAAATGGGGCTACCGGCTGCACTGATATGACCTCTAGAACCTGGTCGAACTGAACTCGCTGAGGGTGCGGGTTGCAGGAGTCTGTGCTCCTCCCCCAGCCTGAGATGTAGCAAGATCAAGTAGGATCAACCCTGCTTGAGCTAATGTGCCGAACATGCTCAGAAACTAAGTGAGGATCTCTTGAAGTGCTGGTGTATCAACAGGCATCTCAGGTGCCTGCACTCCGAGGGGAGCTATTGGTGGCTCCTCTATAGTAGCTCATGCGGGTGCCCTGGCTGCACCACGTGGACGTCCTCGGCCTCTACCCCAGCTCCGGCCTCGCGCGACTCTAGTGGGGGGCGCGAGTGTATTGTCATCTAATCTGGTTGTACGTGTCTTAACCATCTGTGAGAGAATAGAAAGACAGAAGTTTAGAATCCTTAAGTCAACAATTTCACACGTCAAAAAATTAAGGAAGCGAAACCTTTTCCTAACAGTTTCATAGCCTCCCGAAGATAAGTTCAAAGGTCTCTGTACCGATCCGCGAGACTCTATTAAACCTACTTGAGACTCATAACACCTATGAACCTAGATCTTTTATAACATCTTGTCACGCCCAAAATTTCCTTCCGTAAGATGTCATGATGACACCTAGTCTCTAAGACTAGGTAAGCTTAACAAATGTGTGGAATAAATGAAATAATAACTGAAATAACGACTAAACCTCAACTTTAACAAATAAATAAATATATATATATATATA